>OY856186.1:251087504-251370904 GCA_963693315.1 Diogma glabrata
CAGAGAAACAAGATTCTCTGGGATACCAAGGAATATGATCGGAGATAAAATAATATCATATGCTTTCTTGAAATCAACGTAAAGCGGATGAATGCTGATGTTAATCACCCAAGTTTTTTCAAGAATCATCCTTAAGGTAAAACATTGATCTGCGGTTGGGACGAAAACAACACTGATAGTCACCGATGATAGATTCGGCGAACGGAATGAGTCTAGCAAGTACGACATTAGCTAGTATTTTATATGCAGTGTTCATCAGTGCGACTCCATGATAATAAGCACACCTTAGGCGGCCACATTTCTTGTGTTGCTTGTTATTTTCCATTCAGCAGGTTGTTTTTGTTGGTCCCAGATTGCAAGACGACGATTAAAAATATCGGTCGTATATATACTACTTTTCCGATCTCGCGGCGAGTAAAAGTATCATTTATATTTATATACTCTATCGGCTCATATAGTTTTAAATCTGGTAAATAGAAAAAATGGCAATATTTTTTCCTTGTTAAAATTGGCGCATATTTTTAATCCTTCTCAATCTTTTTAATTAAAATTGTGTAAATAACCTTTTCAACTGGTTAATGTTCCTTAAATTTTAAAATTAATATGAGAACATGTTTTACATCATTTTTTGGGTACATACTCCTTTTTTATAATTGTTCTATTTACAAAAATTTTCTAATTTTCTTTACACAGTGCCATCTGTAAACACTGTTTCATTAAAAAACTCTACGTCATAAATGTATACATTAAATTTGTTCATAAATATTAGCAAATTTAACAAAGAAACAAAAATAATCGTTCTCCTGAAATATTTTTCTCATTTTCTTGTCGGACTGGCCGAACGCGGCTATATTTTTGTCGCACAACTCGATCTTTTATAATAGCAAATGGTTTTTTATCGTGTTTCATTTTTGTCTGACATGTGGTAATCAATAAACACTACCCCGCCAGAATTCCGACTTCCAGTCGTCGGGCTAAAAAGATGCGGCCGAAAATTCGTCGGACAATATGACCCTTCAATTTCACTAACTTTTGTTAAACAATCCAGTGAAAACTAGTTTTGTGGTGTTTGATTTTCAATACCCTGGTATTTTGACCAGTTTGAGTTGTTGGACTCGACAAAAGCAGACAATTTTTGTCGGACAAATTTACCCTCGTTTTCTAAAACAAATTTCCACCCCCTATAATAAATAACAAAATTATGGTAATAAATATACAAGACCCCGGGAAATCGCCATGTTTCGGAGTTTCCCGAAGGAAAAAGCGGCCGAATCAAGGAAAATGGCAGATAAAAAAGTTGTAGGACTCGTCAGGGACAAGCGTCTTACGAAGTATAAAATATGTGGTAATCACAAAATTATGTAGGTGAAGGCCCAGGGACTATATATACCGTTACAGCGAATTATTTTTTGCAGCAATTCAAAATTTTGAATCATGCATCTGTCGCTCATTTTATTAACTTTGAGTACCCCCCCGATATCATGGTCAAACAAATTAAAACCACTAATAGTTTTGCTGATCCGACCATCCACACGAATCAGATTCAGATGATTAAACTGATCGTTTATTGCCATTCATTTAAGGAATATAGATAAAAATAAAAGTAGATTGTAGATTAGATATTAAAATTGTAGATTAGATATTAAAATGTTATGTCGGCTATTACACTTTTGTACAGAATATACGGTATTTTATTTTGTATTATACAATGTACAATACGCTGTATTATACAAAACAAATAAAATACGGTAATTAAGCATCTCTAGTCAAAACTAATAATCCCTAGATGCAAACCAAAATCTAGACTATCCGCAAAACATTTATAAGAAGAAATAAAGTATGCTAAGTTGTACCAGACTCAGTCGCAAAAGTTGATTTGCGTTATTTTTCACAAAAACGTTGTTCATACTACAGCTTTTCCCATTTTGATCCTGTTTGTGAGTATTTATGCGTTGTTGTAAAATATCCTTTTCCCAATAAATTTCAATTAAAAATAGTTTCATACAAGTGTTATGCATTTAGCATCCCTTGTAGGGATATCACCAAATCTTAGTTACAAATAAAACATAATTGCTCCACATATTTACATAATTAAATGATAGGGATAAGTCACTTATGCCGAAATAAATGCAATCAAAATGCCGGTTACGCCATGTTTCTTAAAAAAGGCAGATAAAGTAACAATAAACGAAATGATTGTTTGGAATTAGTAGTTCTTATCAAGAAGGAAAACAATTAGTTACACTACTAAATTTTTAGGATTTCTCTAAATAATTAACTCGTGTGGAATAATCAGATATAAAAACTGTCGTAAGCACAACAGAATTTGAATAAGATTTTGACAACGTAGAATTTACTGTAAGAATACAAAAATTCAAACTTTTAAGAACGGAAAACAGAGCATGTGCGACTTTATCTTACATTGTATTGTTTTAATTTTTTGTAGTGAGCTAGAGGCCTCAGATATATGAGAAGGTATCATCCAGGGAAGGACTGCATTGACAGACATAGCATGTATATTATCATTCGTCTCCATTCTCTAAAGTTCCTAGATAATTCAAGATTGAAGAGCTCTGTGGCATTTACATACCATGGAGAGATTTTGTCGTCTGTCCGATCCGTTTCATTTATTTATTTATTTTATTTTATTTATTTTATTTATTTATTGAACAATTACATACTTATGTCTCCATATATTATAGTATGTTAAGGTTTATATAATCTTATTTCACAAGAGTAAAATCAATCAAATATATTCTACTATTATTTCATATGTATACGTTAAATAATTTTTGCTTCAAAATATTTATATATTATTAGACTAAGTCAAAAAATAATTCAATTTAATTTTAAATTTATTTTATTTAAATTTAATTTTACATTTAATTTTGGATTCTGTAGAGATAGATAGAAAGGAAGAAAAAGAAGAAGGAGGAGGAAGAAGAAGATTTTAAATGTTTAGAGAATTTAAGTGATCAAAATAGTTTTGCCTGAATATAGCCACTGACGGAGAAGATTTAACTTTTGAGGGTAGTAAATTCCACATCACAACCCCACGGACAAAGAAAGACGAATTGAACAGATCTTGTTCGCTCTAGCTTCTCAAATAGGTATGGTGGTATTTCCCATTTTAACAGCTTAAAAATAAAAGCACATACTCTATAGTTTAGAAATTCACGAAGGTTGCATCCTAGGATAGAACGAGAGTATTGAGAAATGTGATCATATTTCTTAAGTTTATAAATGTAGCGTATGCAAGCATTAAATGTTAACTCCATCTTATTAAGATCATAGTCATGCATACCAAAAAGAGTTTTATCGCAGTATAAAAAATGTGGAAACATATAGGAAAAAAATAATTTTTTTCGTAACTCAACACTAGCAAAATGAGTAACAACCCATAGTCTACGAATCATAAAAAAAACTTTTTTGCGCAATACATTTATTTGGTCGGTCCATATGAGTTCCTTATTTAAAAGTAAGCCTAGGTTCTTAACTGTGTTGCTAAACGAAATAACATCATCACCTATCTTGATAGCAGGAAAATCAGTTGTATTTACCGCATTTTTATATATTACAATGGCTTGCGTCTTTTTTGTATTCAATTTAATTTTATTATCTCTTGACCACCTGCTAATTGCATCAATATCAGAGTTTATTTTTGCAACCGATTCTGTTACATTTAAAAGTTTCGTAGAAAAATAAATTTGTAAGTCGTCGGCGAACAAATGGTAGTTGCAGTGTCTGGTTATACTCGGTAAATCATTAATATATAGGGAGAACAATAATGGGCCCATTACTGATCCCTGAGGAACGCCACACTGCATCTAAACTTCATTCAAGAATTTTGAGTTAGCATAAACACATTGAGTACGACCAACTAAATAAGAGCTAATTAACCGGCAAGCAGAGTTAGAGATCATACACTTAAAAAACAGTTTTTTAATTAATATTGCGAAATCTACAGAGTCAAATGCTTTACTGAAGTCAAAGAGCAATAAAATAGTTAATTTATCCTTATCAGACATTCTGCGAATATCGTCAACTATTTTAAGAATAGTTGTATCAGTCCCATGATTTGGTCGATATGCAGATTGCAGGGGATCGAGTAAATTTTTCTCATCCAAAAACTTTGAAATTTGTTCTTTCAGCAGACGCTTAAATACTTTAGACAATGCTGGTAGGATACTGATCGGACGATAGTCGGTCACAGAAATTGGATTAGGAACTTTCTTGATCGAAATAATTTTAGCTTTTTTCCATAAACCAGGAAAGACAGATTTTGTTAAAATGTTATTATATATGTATAACAGATATTTACTATTTTGATATTTTGATAAATTTTAATGATATTTGGTGCCTCATTGTTGAAGAGTACCAAGCTAATAAATCTAAGGCATGGCTATGTGGTGGATGCCAAGAAATCAATGGAGAATCTGCAGCATTCAAATTTTCATCTGAAGTTTGTAACTTGTCCGACAATCTTAAAACCACCTGAGTTATCTTAAGGACCAGCTAAATGTTAGCCACTTAAATGCTCAGAGCATGAATCCTAAGCTCCATTCTTCCAAGCTAGATGAGGTTAGATATATCCTAAAGAACAATCATCTTGACCTGGTTGCTGTCTTGGAAACATGGTTTAAACAGCACACATCTAACACAGCCATTGCTACCAGGCAAAAGAGGTGGTGCGGGGCGTTCTAAATTTTAATCAAAAACAATTCATTCCTTTACTACCTTTCGGCTGAAATGCTCTTTTTACAAGTTATTGTTGGAGGTCCCATCATAGTTACGTACCGGCCTTGCAGTAGCATCATGACAACTGAATAGGTTATTGCGCATTTGGTGCCGGATAGCCGATTATGCTATAGCTGGTACCTTCAATACCAACTTACTGTCTCCAAATTCACTAGCTACCTGTTCCGATTTATTTGAGATGCTTGGTATGACCTTAATCTCTAACAATTGTACTACACATTACGTTACTATACTTTATTTTTCTGTAAATCAGTGTCGAAATTTAGGGAGTGGGGTACTTACTAAAAAAGCACTTTTTTAACAATAACTCAAAAACTACGCATCGCAAAATTCAAAAAAAATGTGATGTTTCTTAAATTAGGTGCTCTTTCAAATGGGAATCGTTTGGGTCAAAAAAGGTTTGAGACTTTGCTATAATTTTCGTTCAAAGTTTATTAAACTTCCTGTCACCGTGATTTTTTCAAATTTTTCTGTCAATTAAGCTCCACATCCAAGGGGGGACTAACTTTTTGTTGGCACTATTTTGACAATAATTTAAAAACTATGCATTGCAAAATTCTGTGAAAAATTGAAATGTTTCTTAAATTAAGTGGTCTTTCAAATGACACCCCATTTGACCTAGTTTTAAATGACGCTTTTACCCCTGATCATTCCCACCCCTTTAATAAATATAATTATGAGTTGATAAATACAACTATGATTTGACACTTCTATATTTTTCATTAAAAACTTACTCATTTTTCTATCATTCCAAATATATTTTAAGATTTTCGGTCAAGTTATAGGGTCGAAGTTAAATAAAAATATAAAACATAAAGAAAACTCCCTTATTCAAAATTGTACAAAAAATGGCGGGGTGTAAGATTCCAAAATACATTTTTAAGAAATACTGAAGTGGAGCCCTTTCAAATGATGGAATGAAATGAACTCGTCTGGATAAAAATGTATTTTTAAAAGGCTTCACATCGTATACCTCTGTAAAACAAACGAAAACCATTTTATTAATCCATCATCTTCTGTGGATAGCTGAGTTTTATAAGCACCTCAAACAGGATTTATAGTTTTTGAGGTACTCGATACAACAGCTTTTACTCTACGACACCAGGTTTTACTCTCACCAATAGCGTTCGTTATAAAAAAGGAACCCTAAAGATCTAAATATAATAGATTCAGAGCTATTAAATTACTAAGTGGACTAGAATTATAAACGATTTGTGAAATTGTTCAAATTGGTGGGCCACAGTGATCGATTTAGCCATAAGAAATTTCAGGTCCTTCAACCCTTTTAATCGTTGCTATTTCATCGGATTTATTTACCAGTTGGTGGCTTCATCAGTGATAGTGAGTGTAGTGGGCACGTATTCATTAGTCAAACAACATGTACAGTTGCAAGTAGATCGAGTCACAAAATTGACAGGACATAAACTACTGCTGTATATGCCTCTTCACTCAAATTGATGCACAATGCACATCGAACAAAAAAAGTTCTATATATTTAATTGTCATTAATCTCTGACCTTTGCTACTGCACATGCCACTTTATTGTCACTTTTATTTACTTTACACTTCATCCCATTCAGTACCAGATCGCCAGATATCCTGAAGAAAAATTTTGCAGTGCAAAGTAAACAAAACGCCCAACCCCTGGTTATCGAAGGGGCTCATCAAGATACCATTCATCCATCAACACTACTTGAAACTTCGTTACTCTGCGTTAATCTCGATTGACGATTACCTTCCTTGTGCAGCACTCCAAGCACTTTCTGATCATTGCACAACCAATTTCAAATTTCAAACTCTGCCGTTGAATGAATTATAGCATTCGAACTTCTTTTGTAGTTCTGATTGCTTTTTATGGCATGCGAAAGCTGTCAAACTAATTTTCCACAGAATAGTTTCACTGGATAGTTTGGACTGCTCTTGGGAACTGTACGTAATACGTTTGTGCGTATACGATCTTGGCATTTTGTGCTAAGCTCGAGGGCTATGTAAAACCTGAATAGTAAAACTACCTTAAGGGAAAACTCTTCACTTTGCGGTTCCTTGATGTTGCTTCAACTCAGAATTCCTCACCAGTTCATTCTTAAAACAAATCAACTAACTCAATGCCACTTAACGACTCGGCGGCATATTTTCACTATCGTCACGTACAGTAACCTGATTTGGTATCGATTATTTACGTACATTCCATAATTGTTTGTACTCTAGGCTTATTTTTACAGCAAGGGACACTACAAGTTGAATTTCATGTAAGTGGCCTATACCGTCAGATTGCTCCAAAGACATTGCAAAACGGTTAAATGATTTGTGGAGCAAATCAAAAGAAAAAAGACCATCAACTAAATGTTCACAAAAGTGTTGAGAATGATAATAATAAGGCTTTGCAGTTTGTTGTAAAAGGGGTTTTTCGCTAGACAATTTTAGTGTGAGTTCCGACAAGTCCCTGCTAGGGATGAAAAGATTTATAGAAAAATCAATTCTCGATTCCTACTTCGATTTTATACATTTCGATTCTCAGAACCGATTCGCCGGCTGATAGAGTCCATTCTTTCGATTTTAATCAATTCCTATGTTATGAAAACTATAGTTTTAACTGAAAAATTTAAATTTATATTTCATTGATATACATATATTCAAAATAAATTTTAGACAATCAACTTATGAAAACCACATATTTTCGGCAACTGATCTTAAGAAAAGTAGCATATTCAAATGATCAGGCGTTAATCGACTTCGAATCTGATTTGCAATCAGACCATAGTATGAAAATAAACGCTCACATGGTTGATGGTTGACGTGGCATATTGTTGATAAATTTGGGTATTAATTTTTGAGTGTTTTCCATGTGATAATTGGATCCGGATTACTTTTTCTGTCGACTGTTGGCCGATTAATGAATTGCCTTAATTTAATCAGCAACCCGCCTACGTCATCACGGTCATTATTTTGATGGTTTTGTTTTTTTAGACGACATTATTTCTAAAAATCCCAAATAACATTACCATGTGAAGAGCGTTGATGATATGCAGTGTATTACTTACATGATCAACCGCAACACTTTTTGTTACTTGAATTTCTTTTTTCAAGCAATCACATATGTAGATAATGTTTGAACAAATTAATTAAAAAACCATGACGAAGTAATGTTTTTTTAAACTCAAAGATTCCTTGGGATGAACACATACCGGGACTAGCACAGCACGCGCAGAGTTGCAAATATTTTTAAATCTTCGTTTTTTACATCGGGAGTTGAGCAACGTAGCAATAGCATATAACTAAACAGCCTCTAATGCCAAAAAACTCGAATACTAAGAATCGATTCTTGATCGACTTTGAAAATTAAAAATCGATTATTTATAATCGATTATTTTAACAGAAAAGTCGATTCTCGAGTAGAATCGGAATCGACTTTTCCATCCCTATTCCCTGCTAGTGATAACTTGTACTGGTCGATACCTATAAGACTCGTTTGACTACAATAAAGTGAAATGTAATGAAAATGTTTTGCAGATGTGGATATTTTGAAACTGGTAATTGATTGCATTGGCAGATTTAAATGTTTGTCAGTGTTTACCTCAACTCGTGTGACATCTGCAGTATACTGGATTCATAGATCACTTATCGGTCTATCTAGACCAAATTAATTTTATTCTTCTACAAATGTTGAGCTTGAGTCTTCGTCGGAAATTGCAAAAATACAGGTGGGCTTCTGTAGTCCGAATAAATATTGGAAATGTAAAAAGTGTCCGCTGTTGCTTCTATTTTTATTTATTGAAAATCTATTTCAAATGTAATCTATCATATATTAATCTATAACTATTATTGACATACTTTTTCCATTTTATGGGTATAGTTTCAAGATTCCATTGGTATAGAGCTTCTGTGGTTTATCGTCAAAAACTTGGCCAATTAACTTTCGGTGGATCTTCTGTTGGCAAATTTCATCAAATAAATCGTAGTTAAATGGCGGAAGATCTGTGCTATATTGTGAACGCATTCAAAGTGCCCAATCGAGCTCAGTCAGTTTTTGGCAGAACATCAAAGATGTGAGTGGTCTGGTCTTGTCATGATGCAGAGAAACCTTTCGATTAACCAATTCTGAACCTTTTAAGGTCGTAAATATTTACTTTTCAATGCCACCATATACAGTATCACCTTATTAGGCGTTAGTTCAGGCTTCGGAGTCGTTTGTGGTTTGTCATTAGTCTTTGATCCTGTTCATTTTTTTTTGTATCACAGCCAAGAGTTCGGAATGAAATATTTGGCTACCAAATTGAAATAGACTATTAGCGTAACCCAGGATGTAGCGCGAGGAGCTTGTCTATTAACACACCCCAAAGATCAGCCTCCTTAAATATTTCAATTTTTGTGCTTTTAAATTTTATATTATTTAAAGAATCAAACTACTTAATAAAGTACAGAATTACTGATTCCAATATTTCATGGTAAAATATTAAAAACAAAATACGAGTTGAAAAAAAAATGATTGAAAAATTTGTTGAAACTTAACAAAATATGGTTGGGATGCTATACCATTCAAAATTGTGACGTATTACCTTCCTGAATGATTAAAACTGATATTCAGACATATAATTAGATACATTTTTCCGAGCGAGTAATAACGTCGCATCATCAGACAATTCTCCATTATTAAAATTGAGAGTATACTGCTTTTGACTGAACAAAGTTCATCTGCCATAACACCTTAGAAATCACCTTAGCTAGTGATACCTCACTGCTTTTGCTGGTAGTATTTGATATCTCACGATAATTTGGATTTCAACAGAAGGAACTGGAGTATGAGGGGTTACCTCAACCCTAGATAAAAAATTACCCTTAACTAATCCCTCCATACGTGAATTCTACATCACTTTAAAATTTCAATGTGTTTAATATAAGTAAGCAATAACTTAAAATAGTTTACGTGTTATAACCTCACACACCGCTCGCTACTCACGACTTCTAGCTCTAAACGAAAAGTTTATCACATTTTTGATATTCAAAACAAAATAAGAAATTTATCAGTCGACATGCAAAAAAATTATGTATGGTCCAGTCCCTACACTTAAAACAATCTTTTAAAGTTTCTTTAAAAAATTAAGAGTATTGACTTGCGATTGTTATTGTTATATTAATATGCAAAACGCAGCGTTATTGGTTAACATCAAATGAACTTATTTTTCTCATATACTAAAACTAGCTCGATGACCCAGAATTAATACATGTGTCAACGCCAATTAAAAAAATACAGATCAACCAGCAACAGATTAACGGTAATTCTTTTAACATAAACAAAGTTTATTATCGTTTGAGTTACGAACAACACCGAACTCGTTCCCCCAAATTATTGTATGTAAATCACTTTAGATTCAAAACAACACTAATTAAAACTAATTCTCATTAACCTGTTTCATATTTAAATTCCCATAATTCCTATTCTAATCTACATCTCCTCCATGTACTTAAAATAAAAAAAACCGCCGCCTGAAATTCAATCCAAATGGTTTATCTTGAGTTTATGATAATCACTCGTTTTTTTGGTTAATGAAATTCATCTTACGAGTGTTCCAAACATAAAAAAAAATAAAACTTGAACTATTTCAACGATAACGATTAAAGTAACAATTAATAAAATATTTGAATTAATATGTAGATTTAAATGATAAGAGACCACTCGGGAATTTATCATTTTATCATAGAAATGATCAATAAGTTATATTAATTTCTAATAATATCATATTTCCAAAATTTTATAACCATCTTCAGTTTCATGGTGGTCGAAGAAAATGTCTTATAAGTTAGCAATATTAACTGCATTTAAATTTATTTTTATTGAATCAATTCAATTCGTAGCATGTCATTTGTTCGTTTCAACTGATAAATTGTTAAAAGATTTTTAGAAACATAAGTTTCGATTTGAATATTCATTTTCTCTAATTCTATTGAATATTCAAAATATTTCTGTTTTTTTTTCTTTCTTAAATTTAATCCTTCAATTAATATGGTTCTTATCCCAAATTTAACTTTATTTACATTAATATAATATTATTAATTAGTTGATATTAGTTAAGAGATAATCTTTGGAATACATATAGTGAAAATAGTATTCAATGGCGTGCGGATGAAATGTCGTTGTTGAGTATGAGGGTGTTCCATCACACTCGCAAACAAAAAAATGGTGGCATGACTAAATAATAATTACTTAAATAAAATTGGGTGGAGAAGAGAAGAGAGCAAAACTTTGTAAACGAGAGAGTGAATGTCAGTCTCAAAAGCCTGGCAATAATTTCAGAGAACTGCTTAAAAAAAAAAATCAAAACCAAATATTTAGCCGTTTCAAAAAAATTTCATAAATTGCACCACATATTTTGTTAGATTTAGTCTTACTAAACTGATATGTTAATTTAATTTCGGAAAATAGTTTTTATTTTACTAAATTTATTTTACTTCGATCTGAAAGACCTAAGTATTACATTCTTGAGCCAAAAGTGAAATTGTTTCAGAGTTTTAAGACCTACTGATTCTAAAACAGAAAAAAAAATGTATATCTGTCTACCGGAAAAGTTTTTTTTCTAAAAATAGGTATACTATGGTAAGGACAGGTCCGAAAGAACTATGTGTTCGATAACTGTACCGAAAGTGTGTCAAAAAAAATCGTCAAGTGTGTCAAACCAAGGAAATTTGTATATTTTCAGGAACATTGAATTCGGAAAAAATCTTGATAGTCGGGTTTGGTGTGTGAGACCAAAAACAAGATTGTTGCATTTATAAGTTTGTCCAAAAATGCTGTCAAGTGTGTCGGCCGGCCGACAGACAGACATACATTTTTTTTTTGCTTCTAAAAACTTTTGCTGTAGGATTCTAAATTCTCTTTAGTAGAAAATGTGATGTTTTGTAGGTCAATTTATTTTTAAAATACAAAACAATTAAACAGGTATCGAATTTGAATAAAACTTATTTAATTGTTTGGAATTAATGGTACGAAAAAAATAACCTAAAATTTTTGTTTTTTTATTCGTTTTACAATAAATTTTAAAATAATTTAATTTAAATTAATACATGTTACTCTGTCGAAAGGATAAAACGTTGTATTGGTTCGTGTTTGTTCTCCCACAAATTTGCTAATTTTTGCTCGAAAAATAAGAAGTATCATTAAACACATGACCCAATAAAATACTAATATTGTATTCCACAGCAAACGCGTAACAGAATAAAATTAACAATTGTTTATTTGATATTCTTATACAAATAAAGGAAGCAATTATGGTTATAAAGAACAAAAAAAACATTTATACTTGTAGTTGCCGGTGGGATAATTTTTTTTCAAATACTAACACATTTAATTTTTGCTTCAAATTTGATGCTTCTCTTCTTTAAAAATCACGTCAAGACCACTAGACTTACAGGTTAAACTCTTGACGATGAACACATACAAATTAAACTAAAAATATTAAATACCGGGATAGTTACTGGCATCACTTTTTCTGTTTTCTCCTCTGTATTTGTATAAAAGTTTGTGCCCTTGGATGCTAACAAAATTTCATCTTACAGACGCATTGCAACCCAGTAATTGAACCAAACATTTCCAGATCCTCTTGAAATTCTAGGAACATACAGTATGTCAAATAGCTAAACGGGAATGTGATATGTGCATAAAACATACATTTCTTGACATACATTTTGCTGCCAACATATAGACCAAAAAAGGCATTAACACATATAGACCAAAAAAGCATTAACGGTCAACCGCTTCTAATACTGTCGTGTTATGAAACACGATTTTAATATCAACGAAGGTATTGATATCTGGGTATCAGCTGCGTCATAAAACCTGTATCTGGATTTGAACGGTTTTATCTTTATTTCAAGTCAAAACATGCATCATTGACAACTGTGCGTATATGTGCGGTGCAAGTACAAACCAATACAATACAATAAAGTAACACTGATATTTCTGATCAAAAATTGAAATTAATTAATTTACATTCCATGAAAATTTTAGGATTATAAAGCTTAAAGTTTCAGTTGTATAAATGCCAACAAAACCAACCTCTCATACATTGTATACAATATAACTTATTGAATTCCCGTTTTGGTTCAAATTAATCGTTGGTGATGAAATAATATCTCGTATAACGCTTGATCCGCTGATAGGAGACGAATTCTACAAGACAAACAAATTCGGATTTGCGGATGTAAAATAAACACAAAGTTTATCGAACGTAATTTATTCTGAATTTTTAAACTTGAGCAGGGCTTAGAACGGCTCATATACAACCGTATCGCACCGATACTGAACGACCAGATCCCAGTCGAACAAGCTGGTTCCGTCCCAATCGCAGTTACACTGATCAACTGCTCGCTTTGACATCCAATAGCACAGCTGGGTATCAAAAACAATTAAAAACAGGCACAGTATTCATCGATCTCACTGCAGCATATGACACCGTCTGGCGTATTGGGATTATATATAAGCTGTTCAATGCAATGCCTTGTAACACCGTTTCTCGTTTAATTAACAACATGCTGAGTAATCGTGTATTCAAAGTCCATCTAAATAATTCCTGTAGTAGGTTCAAAATGCTTAACAATAGTTTGCCACAGGGTTCCGTTCTGGCGCCATTACTTTTTAACTTGTACATTCATGAAATTTGGTTACGCTAATGATTGGACTCTGGCCACACAAAATTAAGTCATGGGTGTCTTGGAAGATTTGCTCTCAACTGACCTGGCGATAATGAATGACTTCCTAATCTAAGTAAAACCGAGAAAAAAATTCATGCTGAATTAGCCCATGTTAGACAAGCGAACTTGTCTGCTGACCAATATGGTCATAAAATCAAAGCGTTAATCGCGAAGCTTAGTATGGTACAGATTCTAGAGAAGGGTGAATCAAATAGGAAACTTATTTCCGATCTGAATAACCAGATTGGTTTGAACATATTTAAGTCGGGACTGAACGAACCACTTACGACGACGGTAAATGCATCACGTCCTAATAATTTAAAATATGCGATCGAGTTAGCACGCGAAGTAGATGGTCAGAGCAAAGCACAGGTGCTGAATTATGGAACAAAATTACATAACAATGGCTTTAAGAAGAACGGTTTCCATTCAAATATATATAATAGGAATAATAGAAATAGGAATTTGAATCCAAATAACAAAAGGTATAATCATAACAATACTTAATTATGGATCTAGCAATTACCGTAATAATTATAATAATAATAGCTACAGAAGTAGAAATAATAGATCTTTTAATAGAAATGGTAATAGATATCACAATAATAATAATAATAATAATAGTAACAGAAGAGTAAATGTAATGAGCTCGGGAAACGACGAGCGAGTATCCGAAGGAGTGGATTCGAGAGACTTAATGAATCAAGATTTGTAAAATTTGATAATGTTTTTGATAGAAAAACACTCAGAATTTGTAACTTAGATAATAATTTAAATCGAATTTTGTAGCAGTTAAGACTAACATAACAAAAGGGAAGATAACATTTTTGATCGATACAGGAGCGGACATCTCGCTCATAAAAGAGAATATAATGAACTTGATATGAGATTAATAGATAAACAGTCTAAAATAATGGGTGTAACTAAAGAGGAGTCATACACGTTAGGTATGACAGAAGTGAAGTTAGATTTTGATGATGAGATTATAGTACAAGAATTTCAGGTGGTGCATGAAGAGTTTCCTATTGAAACAGATGGTATACTTGAAAGAGATTTTTTACAGAATAACTTATGTAAGATTGACTACGAAACGTTCACATTATCAGTTTATGTGAATGGAAGTGAGATTTTAGTGCCGATGAAAACAAAAATACCTGAGAATAATAGGTTTACAATACAAGCACGTACTCAAATAATAAAAGCGATCAACTTGAACGTGGCTGAGGACAGTGTTATAATAAATGAAGAGTTGCAGGAAGGTGTGTTTATTGCTAATTCTTTGGTATCATCAAGAGGGATTACGCATGTGAAAATAATAAATACATCGGATAAAGACGTAGTAGCAGAAAAATTTTCACCTAAGATAGCACCACTGCGTGACTATCATATAATAAATAATATCAGCAACAGAAGCGAGACTACTAAGGAGGAAAGATATGAAAAATTATTAGAAGAATTAAAGATCGACAATTTAGATGATACAGCAAAGGATTCAATTTTAAAAATCTGCGAGCAATATGCAGATATATTTCATCTGACAGGGAACAAACTAACAACGAAAAATTTTTACAAACAAACCATAACAACGGTAGATAAAAATCCAGTCTACATAAAGAATTATAGACTACCGCAATCTCAAGTAGAAGAAATCAACAAACAAGTAGATGAGTTGATTAAAGATGACATAGTGGAGCAGTCAGTGAGTCCATTTAACTCGCCATTACTCATTGTGCCAAAGCAGGGGAACGCCTTAGACAGGAAGTGGCATTTGGTGATTGATTTCAGGTATCTGAATAAAAAGGTAATGGATGATAAACTTACTTGGACAAGATTAGACGATATATTAGATAATCTCGGAAGAACGAAATATTTTTCGACTTTGGATCTAACAAGTTCTTTCCATCAGATAGAATTGGAGAAAGAATCGAGACCGTTAAAAGCATTCTCGACGAACAAGGGACATTTTCAGTTTAAAACTTTACCTTTTGGATTAAAAATTTCAACAAATAGCTTTCAACGGATGTTATCTGTAGCTCTAGCTGGTCTAGAAGCTGAAGCATTTTTATATGTAGATGACATAATAATTTTTGGATGCAGTATAAAACATCATAATACAAATTTGGTTAAAACTTTTGAAAGACTACGAAGATACAATTTGAAACTGAACCCGAGAAAATGTAATTTCCTGAAGACAGAGGTAGCTTACCTAGGACATCCGATAACTAGTGAAGGAGTAAGAACGGATCCAAAAAAAAATATGAAATAATCAAGAATTATCCTGTTCCAACAAGTGCTGAGGCAAAAAAAATGTTTACAGCATTCTGTAATAATTACAGAAGGTTTAATCCTAATTTTGCAGAGATTGCAAAACCCCTAAATAGTTTAAGTAAAAAATATGTAACATTCAATTGGACTACAGAATTCGAGGAAGCGTTCAAATTACTAAAAGATAAATTAATGAATCCACCGATTTTAAGATATCCAAATTTCGAGGAGAAATTTATAATAACGACAGATGCATCAAATTATGCACTGGGAGCTGTATTGTAGCAAGGAGAAATAGGGAAAGACCTACCAATTTCGTATGCGAGTAGATCACTAAATAAGCACGAAATAAATAAACCTATAATCGAGAAAGAATTACTGAGTATACGCTGGGCGATAAATTTTTTTAGACCATATGTTTATGGAAGAAAATTTGTAGTAGTCACAGACCAGTCTATCTACACATAAAAATCCATCATCAAAAATAACGAGAATCAGATTAAATTTGCTGATTACAACTTTGAAATTATATATAAGCAAGGGAATATGAATACGAATGCAGGCGCATTGTCAAGGATAGATATAAATTCAGAAACACTGAAAGCAATGATACCAACTTCCAGTATAAATGTCGTAACGACGAGAGCTATGAAAAAGAAGAAGGATAACGTGAGGAAAACATCACAGATGTGAAGACGGAGTGCACGCTGTATTCATGGAACTGTACATCAATATCAGAAATCAGGAATATAAGAAAGTTATCGTTTGAAGACGAAAACTCACGTGAGAAGATTAAGGAAAAATTCATTGATTATAGAGAAAATGAAGAAAGTTTGCGAATAATAGAATTGAGTAGTAAAATGAAAAAAGGAATTCTAGTAGTGTACAGTGAAGATTCACGCATCGCCCTAGGGAATGCATTGAAGAAGCTCATACTGACTATGAAACGAAAAAATATAAATTATCTAACGCTAGAGATAAATGATAAAATATTAAAACACGTAGATGTCACTGAATTTAAAAAAATATTTAATAAGCTCTAGCACAAAATGAATAAAGAAGAAAATAAGCAAACTGAATTGAAGATTTTAATATATGAAGCTCCACAAAGGATTTTAGATAAAGGCAGAATGGAAGAATTAATAAAGTTATATCATGATACACCACACACTGGCGGACACTCAGGTATCAAACGAACAATAAATAAACTTAAGCAGAAGTATGTTTGGAAAAACATGAGCAAAATGATCAAATGTTATATTAGGAATTGTGAGTTCCCAAGTAACAAATTTTGTTTACAAATTTATTACAGTACATTTACTCTGTAATCGTAAAGTTACAGTGGTAACTGTACCGTAAACGTTCAGTAAGTGTTTCGTATACATTTTGGGGAATAATTTTGGCTTTTACTGAACGTTTACGGATATCAATTTGCGTAAGAATTATGTATGATTACAAACACGTACGTAGTGTTACAGAAAGCAAAATGTATGCGATTTTAATCACTACAGATTACTTACAAAAAAGTTACAATTTCATACTTTAATACGAAGTTTAAGACGATTTTTTGTAAACAAAAAATATGAATAAATATACAAATACAATAATATATTTTATGTTTATGAAATGCAAATATTATATTTTGGCATAACTAATTTTGTATAGTTGGATGTCAAAATTTACAAACGAATAATAAAATTTCGATTAAATTTTGGAAATACTTTTAAATTAATAATGCGCCATAAAAATAATAAATTATTAAATATAATTTTAAAAAAAATTTTATATGTCAATTTATTTTAGAGAGATAAAATTATATAAAATTTGTTTTATTATTTTCATAAATTTAAGTTTTTCTAAAATACTTATAACATAAGTTATAAAACCCAATAAAGTTTTATTAAATGTATTTTGTTATTTTTTTTAATACAGTCAAATATTAATTTTGCATAAAAATGGCTGAGTTTTCAATTGTAAGCTTTCAAATACCAGCTAGCCCTATGTAGATCTACAGAGAGTGCACAGAATATATACATTTACATTTTATTTACATTTGCACTTCCATATTTAAAATGTTAACATGTTAACGTAATGTAAACGCTATGTGTTTGATCTGTAAACATAATCATACAATTACAACTTCCAACTCAAAGAGTTTACATGTATAAATTATGTAAACGTTTAGTATTAGCCTCGTTGTTGTGCATTTACATTTACAACTTCCTTTTACAAATATTTACTTGTATATGTTTTGTAAAAGCTTTGTATAAATCCTTTTACAACTTTTGACATTTGTGAAATAAACAAAAGTGACATTTATTTTTTATTTGGTACAAGCAATCCTCATGCACTTAACTTTGGTATATGTCCAAATTTTTTTTTACATAAACGGGGGGTGGGATATGTCTTGTAATTATCTTACAAAATTTTGCCTGATAGTGTTCTAAGCTTGGCATTGTTGGACCACAATAAAATGCAAATGGTCTCCGAATTCCGAATGATCGGTTATACATAAAATCGACCAAAATTCTTTTTTCTATTAAAAATGGGAAGGCCGTCAATGTTAAAGGTAACTGAAATATTAATTAAGTGATCCAAATTCGAAAACTTCAACCAACGTATTAGCTCATAATACCAAAGCTTTCCACTACCCGTCAAAATAATATTTATATTTTGAAGTGTTTGCAATAATTTTCGGGGATCCTTTGGTTAGAAATTAAATCCACGAAACTTTAAAATCACAAGTGACTCTTAAATTAATTAAGACTTAAGATTCGATTATTTAATGCCCAATATATTGAGTCGTCTATCACTGAAAGCTGGCTATAAATTTCTTTATCATCGCACGATGGAAACAGACATCTTTTATTAAACAAAAAATTTTGACTTAAGAAAACTGTATAAATTATGTGACAGTATAAATACATTCCTAATGTAAATGTCCCGTAAATATACGGTAAGTATATAAGTTCTCAATAAAATAAAGTTTTGTAATTAATCTGTAAATGTAAAAATACATTTACAAGGCCAACGTTTAGTATATTTACAATGTAGCTATAAGCTCTTGTAGACTTTACACAATGTAGTCATTTTGTAGAAGTATTAATACAGTTACATAGTACATAATCAGAAACGTTACATTCGAAGCTATAAGTTTACTACTACACTGTAGCTTTACTGTGTACAATCAGAAACAATATTTTGTAGAAGTATAAATACCGCAACCTATTTTGAGTACAGTATGTGTTCCGTAAATAAAACAACAATAGTTTGTGACTATAATATATACAAAATGTTACTTGGGTTATGTTCTAGAAATAAGCAAATTAAAAATACTAAAGAGAGATTAACCATAACTGATACTCCTACGTCAAGTTTCAAAACGATTTCGATGGACACAGTTGGTCCATTACGGTTAACAAACAATAATAGGTATATTCTCACCATTCAATGTGATTTGACTAAATACATTGAAGCAATACCTACTGAGAATAAAGAGGCGAAAACTATAGCCAAAGCGTTAACAAAGCGATTCATTTTAAAGTTCGGGAATTTTAGAACTTTAAAGACGGACTTGGGAACAGAATTTGTCAATAAAATTATGAAAAATGTTTGTGCATTCTTTAAAAAAAAACCCATGTAACTTCGACACCGTATCATCATGAAAAAGCTTGGTTCTATCGAGAGAAATTATCGAGTGTTGAATGAATGTTTACTGTCGTTTACGAATGATTACAACTGGGAAGAATGGATACCATATTTTGTTTTTTGTTATAATGTGACCCCAAATTCATATACTGGATATAGTATCTGTATCAGTATTGTTTGTTAACCGTAATGGACCAACTGTGTCCATCGAAATCGTTTCGAAACTTGACGTAGGAGTATCAGTTATGGTTAATCTCTCTTCCCAAGTAGCATTTTTGCTGTAGATTTTGAAATTATAACAGCCAAATGTTTTATAATCCCTCTATAGATATGGTTAATGTAGGAAAAAAAATTATACAAGTAAAAAAACTCGATAATATGCTTTAAAAGTATTCTTCTGAGTAAGTAATACAACATTAAAAGAAGCAAAAATTGTCGTAGAAAAGAATGATATTGTTTATGTTATAAACATTATAACACATTTTATAAGAAGATTTAACCGAAAAGCTTCTGTAAGCCCCGAATAACAATTTCAACCAGGAGTTAAAGAGGTTGATTGCGAAAACAAGTTCAAACATATTCTTAAAATAATTTTAACGAGTATAAGTGTCTAGATAAGCCATGATGAAAGGTGAAAGTAAATATGTCGTTTTCTTCATACTGTGTATTAGTTATTCTACTATTAATCAGCATTATAGTGCAGTCCGATTTTAAATTGTTTTTTAAGTTTTTAAATAAAAAATGTTATAGCTTAAACAAAAAAGTTATTAAATGGTTAAATGATAAACAGTGATTTAAGTTTAAAAATAACTAAGTTCGAAATAGGATACAACAAATTAGTGTTTGTAATTATTTTATTAATTTATTAATTAAATAAATAAATAATACAGAATGCAAAAAATTTTACTTTCTATTTACAGGATGTTATGAAAGTGATTTTAAAGAACATACATTTTCGGTTCGTTATATTCAACCGATGTATACTTAAACTTAAGCCAGAATTAAGGGTATATTTTAACAACAAATATAAATTCATATTTCAATAAGTTGGAATTGCTTCGCTAAATTAGTTTCAGCATAATTAACGTATAAATTTTAGGTTTTTTACACACAAGAATTTCGTTGAAAATTGAATACGTGTTGTTCGTTTTTAGAGCTAAATCTATAGATTAACACTATGGCGTTTCAAATTATTAGACTAATAGTTTTAAAATATTTTTTTCAGAGCATATAAAAGAACGAATTCGGCTTTTCTGTAAAAACTCATCTATAATTGCCATTAATTTTCAGCGCCATTATACTACTACTACTTAGATTAGAAAAAATTGATACAGATTTTTCCTTTCCAACCAAAGTTTTCTTTGGATTCAACAGGATTCAGTTCATGTGAATTAAATTGTTCAATTCAACAATTAATGAGAACCAGTTTCAATAAAAGCAGATTGGATGAGTAGATTGGATATATTGCAGACATATAACAGATTGGATGAGTAGAAAGGCGTTGAACTATCAATTATAAATATATAGAAATTAGTTAATATATAATATAAATATGTACTGACAAAATTTAAAATTTATAAAAAATTCAAACTTTAAATAAAATAAAAAAATTTATTATTTTTCGTATATCATTATTGTTCGCAATTGCAACTTTTCTTCTCTTTTTTGGGGATTTTATTTTCATCCATTGCTGCTGTATAAAATATTCCAAACTTTTTCTATAAATATTCTTAGAGCATAGCAAAGTAAATTATACAGGGATTAATGTAGTGCATTAGGTGTGATAAATCCTCGATAATATTGTGAGAACAAGTTTATACAAGCCGAAAAAATAATGTTTAGTAAGGTCTAATACAACATAATATTTTTCGCCCTTTTATATTCTATAAAGGTTGGATAGATGTTTTTGGCGATGCTCTAAATCGTAAATTCCTCGGTTAGGATACTTCATAAACGTTTATAGAATTTTTAAAGAAACCAAATTGCTACTTGGGAGTATTTTTAATTTGCTTATTTCTAGAACATAACTCACAATTCCTAACATAACATTTGATCATTTTGCTCATGTTTTTCCAAACATACTTCTGCTTAAGTTTATTTATTTGGATGTGAATTGGTTTATGGGAAGTTAGTAACTATCCCATCGGATAAAAAATTTATAAATAATAGTCCATTTTACAATTACGATCAGTACGCTGAAGAATTAAGGTTTCGACTGCAACAAGCCCAGAGTAAGGCTAAAGAATTGTTAATTGCATCAAAAATAAATCGAAAGAACGCGGATGACAAAAATATCAATCCATTGGAAATTAGTATAGGGGATCAGGTCTGGTTAAAAGCAGGAGAAAGAAAGAAATTAGATTCTTCATATAGAGGACCATATGAGGTCATAGATATAAGGGATACCAATGTAAAAATTAGAATAGGGAATAATGAAAAATTGATTCACAAAAATAGGTTAAAGAAGAGACTTTAAATGAGTCTCGAAGTACAAGTAATTCAAGATAATCTGTGATATTGTAAATTACATCATTTATTCAAAATAAATTAGATCGAATTAAGTTTATCCCAATAAAATAGATAACTAGTCAAATATATAAAATAGTAATATAACAGTGGGTGAAATATCTTTATATAAATCGTATGAATGGGATAAGATATGTAATAATGACATAATTTTTTTTATAAAGAGTAAACTCTTGAGTTCTTCAAAAAGTATTTCCTCTTGAAGAACAGGGATGTAATGCCTTATGCATCACCAAAAATTAAGATAGTTGATTCTCAATCATAAGCACCTATAATGGTTCTCAACCTGAAAAGAAAACATTCAAAATTCATACATGTTGTAGATTTCATTTCTGATTTCTAAATGAATTATATTTTGATTTAAAAATTAAATCAAAATATATAAAATGCAATGTCTAATATTTCAAAACAAATTTTTTTTGCTTTTAATATAAGAAATTGTTTGTCAATGAAACAATTTTATTTATATTTTTTTGCTACATAAATGAATTCCACAATTCAAAATAAACAACAATTGTTACATAATTTATTTATGACGATAAATTATGTATGTCACATATGAAATTGTATTTCTTTTTTGGTGGCATCAAAACAATTAACAATTTTATTGTTTTTGTTTTATAAAATAATAATTTGATGGAAAACACTTTTATATGTTTAGGTTGAGATAAAAATAATAATATAGGAAATGTATGATGGATGAAAATCTGTGATGAGAATAATACGGATGTAAAATTTGTAAGTATATATAAGGAAAATGTTAGATTAAAGAGGCAGTATCACTATTATAACTCAATACGATAGTATATTATATGCAGTTGATCATATTTGTAACATGATCACTGACATATCAAAATGGCAAAAAGTTTCATTGAAAACATATAATCTGGACCAAATATAAAGATATAAGAAGATTACAACAATAATGAATAAAGGTGTTTTACTTCATCATAGAATATAGAGGTCGAAAGGTGACAAGTGCCTAAGATCTAGAATGACCCATCCCGGTCATCCGCTCTATATTCTATCATCCCAACAAACAATTCAAAAGCATTAAAAGTAAACCAGTTTATATAGTATGCACGTAGAATTAATTTAAATTAAATGAAATCGAAACGAGATTTTACAGATACGGTTTCTAAAAAAATAGTAGAAAAATCAATGTAGACTAAAAGTTTTGTAGTAGATTCTAGGAATTGCCATAAAATTCTAATTGAGCTTTTAAATTCTATACCCACTGAAGAGGTTGCCAGTTCCTTGTTACATAACGCTTTCAAATCGAAAAAAATAGATATTTTGTCCACTCTGGATGACTATGACACACTATTCACTATTGCAACATGATACCGATCAATAAATTAGTTATTGAAAGGATTGACTTGATTAGTTTTTAAGCTATGAAAAATCTTTTCACCGTTTTGTTTTCCTAAATAGATTTTTGGAATATTATAAGTAGTATCCAACTCGACATTACATCTTCAACTATATAACATAACTTGACATTGAAATAAATTTCTAATGTAAATGAAATTTGTATAAAAACAAAATTCAAAAAACAAAAATTCTCAGAACTCCTCTCCCACATAAACGAACAAAAAATAAACAAAACAAAAAAAAACTTGCCATCTATTATGATACTCTTCTATATCTAAAAAAAATCTATTCTTGTAGCTATAACTATAAACACATATTTCGGTTGTCCACTTCTTCAAAAGTCATTAGGCTCAATTAATTTTTCTATAGTTTCTCGTTCGGTTTGAATAAATAAATTTCAAAGATTTACATTTCAGAAATAATAATTAATTTGTCGATAGTTGGAATAATGGTATGGAATAATTAATGTTGGCATTAATTAAATAATTTTACAGAGACACGGTTAAATATTCAACGATCTCCTTGTCGGCTAGAAAATTATAAAAAAAATGATTATGAGAAGCCAAAATATATTAGAAACATTCTTATAGTAAATGCAAATATAATTAATTTTTGGGGCGGATTATTGACTTTTTATAAAATTGATTTAGGGGCAATAAACTGTGCACACAACAAATGAACTATATTGATTTTATATCATTTATCTTACTGGTAATGAAATATTTGTTAAAAATCATCGAATAAAAATCTCTATTAGATCATCGAAAAATAATTCACATTATTTTAGTGAAACAAATCAACCACGGATATAGCGAACAAGAATTCACACAACAAATAAAAAGTTGTGCAAAATTCCTTTAAAATTTTATTAATGGACCAACATAACGATGTATTGATTGGAACTTTAATTAGAAATAGTTTTTTATGGTTGTGCAGTTTGGTAATCCCACCATTCTTGGAAAAAGAGTTGGATAACTGCCAACGAGTGTAAGGAGATTAAAAATTTGATAAATTGCTGCTAATTGTCATATAAAATGATATTTGAAATAGAGTGTTTGAAGAGGCAATTAGAAGTATTGTGTAGCTGTTAAATTGGAATTCGTTGATTAAGATTTTATCAGTTTTTGTAATGTGTTTTAAATTGATATGAATTTGTTAATAGATTCAGTGTTTACTTTGAGTTACTCAGAATCCAATGTATATGATTAATCAAAAATCCACTAATCTTTGACATTTGATGCTGGTTTACCGTTGCTAGAATTGAAATACACATACACGATTTTTAGGTGGAGTTTTTAACACCGTATATATATATATATATATATATATATATATATATATATATATATATATATATATATATATATATATATATATATATATATATATATATATATATATTTGATGTGTGAATTTTATGACTAGGATCTTCTACTACGTTATGAATTTTTCCTAAACTAAAATTTTTTGTAACTTGTAGTGGGAGGTCTGGTAGACCGTGCAGATTTACCAGTTGGTCTTGCAAGCAAACCACAAAAATATTGTAAATTATCAAATTTCCAAAACTTCAAAAAAATTATTCTTTAAAAATTAGGAGTAGCGTTGTGACTAGGGCATGGTCGATTAATCGATTGGGACTAAATATCGATTAACGATTAATATGAAAATTTTAACACCGATTAATCGATTAATCGATTTAAAAAAAATTTCGCTAACTCTAATATTTTTTTTTATTTTTTTAAACAAATACATATATAAATAATACGTACATCATATTTAAAAGTTCAACTTTTACAATGACATAAGAATAAACAAAAATTTAACAGCTATCTATGTATTAAGGACGTAAAGTAGGTTCTTTTTGCCTAGAAGTGAAATTGTTGCTCTAGGCGTTAGCCTAGGATCTGTATCTCCCTCTCTGTCATTGAAATTTTCAGACCTTACAAAATAATGTGTTTAAAAATATACTGTACTAATTAAAAATGATAAGAAACAAGCTGTTTCCTTCAGAATGGAAAGTAATGGAGTTCAATATACTTCAAACCATAGTTTACCTTTCGGATTAATAATAAAAATATTACTTAAGGCAAAGTAAAGATTTTTGCATTGAGATCAAATTTTGTTATTAATGTACATAATTGAAGACGCTGTAGGCACTTGGCGAAATATTTTAATATTATTTTAAAAATTTTATTATTTTTATGTGCTAAGCCCATAGCAACTAGAAAAGTAATTCGTAAGAAAAAGAGAATACATCTTTAGACAATAAACCTTTTCACAATTCGGTACAAAATTCGTTCAATAAATTTGTAAATTTTTAACATTTTCGTAAATTTAGATTAATCGATTAATAATTTTTTTGTTCGATTAATCGAACAATTTTCGAAATGATCAATTAATCGAACAATCGATTAATCTAACCATGCCCTAGTTGTGACAGACAACTCAAACAGTCCAAAAAAACTAGGCGGTTATAAAAAATTAATAAAAAGGCTTTTAATAGGTTGTTACAGTGGTGACAACAGTCTGACAACACATATGGTCAAGCTATGGCTCAGAATGCCAAATGCTAGCATTTTCCATAAATGTGTTCGCCTCCCAGCCCAATGCCAACACCCAAACAACCTGTTTCGAAGAAAAAGTTGGTAGTCTTAGCGTTACCCTGGATGTAACAACCATGGCACGAAGTACAGGCGATATCATCTGCCAAGCATTGAAACAATACCTGTCCAGGAAATATATCTCTGTTATCGTCCACGAACATCACATCCTCACAACACACTAACAAGCCACGCTCTACAGAAAATAAACTAAATTGAAGACCATGAGAAAAACATTTATTTGATCATAGCATTGAAAAGTTTTGGTTTTACCGAGGACCCAGAACTGGCGGAAACAACCAATAACCAAAAAAGTCCATCACCTGCTTGTTCCGTCATCCCTGACGTCCTGGAAAAAATAAAAACTTTACTGTAACTCGGAGGTCGCGGGAACGTAAAGTCAAGATAAACATTAGTCTGAAAGGCTAATACTTACTCCTGCGGTAGTGAATAACACAAAAATAACAATTTTAAAAAAACACTAAAATCGTTAATCACAAAAATTGTTGTCTCCAGCACAACCAAGTTTGTATCTTAACACCCAACATTGTCGCTCTGGAGGCTCCGTATAGCGTAATCTTGTAATAGAAAGTTTTTCTGGTAGACCGTGAAGGTCCACCAGTTGGCATTACGACAAATGAAGAAAGTGGTCGTATTTTTAAGTTGTAAAGTAAAATATATGTTTGTGATTTAATTTGTAAATGAAGCGTTCATTTTTTCACCACTTTTTTAATGAAACAATTTAAAAGAAAAATCAAATAATCAGAATTCAAACACTTTAAATATATGACTTTCATATAAAAAATAATATTAATTTTTCACAATTTCCTTAGTATTATTAAAAATTAAAATTGAATATTAGTAAACCGACATGAAAAATGACAAACAAAAAACATTAAAAATATATATTAATTTTACGACATGTGCACGGTATGGTGCACATCATGTGCATGACATGTATTATACACAATTTTGTGCACGGAGATTTTTTAACATGCACAATTAATGGACATTTCACGAGATTTGGTCAAGATTGTTTTATATTTTTATATTTTTTTTTTAATTTTTAATTGTTGTGCTTTAAAGCTTTAATTGTTGTGCTGTTGCGCTTTAACTCTGGTTGATTCGTGAAAAACCGGAAAACAGACAGATCAATAAAAAATGGTTGTTTTAACTTGACCGTTATCTAAAAGTTTTTAAATAATACTAGACATTTATGTTGTGTCATGTGTGGACTTCTAATTTATTTAATCACAAGATTAGAAAAATAAAATAAATGAATTCCAAACTTACTGCTACCAATCACAATTGTTTTTTATTAAAATTTCTGTAAGAAAAAAATTTCAAATAAACTGATGAGCAGTATCTAAACACAATTTCACTAAACTTTTAATATATCGAGAACTTCATTAATTCACATTTACTTAAACTATATCCTATCTTAGTCGCCAATTGTAGTAGCTACTTTGAATATATTATCACTCACTATATAATGTTCCTTATAATTATAAACTTCAATTCAGAACGCGATCACTTTAAGACTAACTTTTACATTCATAATTTAATTATATATATTTATGTTACGATACTAATTGATATCGATATTTGTCGATATTTATTAGTACCTTTATTAAATTATGTAATATAAATAAATAAATAAATAAATAAGTAAATAAATAAATGAATAACTAAATAAAATTTTAATAAATAAATTTATTAATTAATTAATAAATAAATATAAAAATAAATAAATAAATAAGTAAATAAATTGTAATTTGACTCTAGCGTCATCTTTAAAAAAGTTTTTTTTAATATTTTAATTTTAAAACTAATTACAAAAATGTTTAATTTAATTAAAAAGAATTTTTTTAAATCGGTATAGCCGCATGTTGAAGTGCCCTATGCTCAAACGCCGCTCTTTAAAAGAAATTCTGAAATAAGCAGGATTTTTTATTTTGTCTATACTACGTATACTCCAAGTTTCAGGAAAAAACAAAGTGGTTAAGTTCAGAATTCGACTCACCTGTGTAGATCATTTTTTTCATCTATAATTGTTACCAAACTTTAGACCAAAAAGTATCACATTAGCTCCTAATTAAAAAATATACTATTTTCTTACGGCAAAACTAAATATCAAATTTTGAGCTTTCAAAAACAGTTGGAAAAAACGATGTGAATATTCAAAGAATGGTCTAATTAAAGTTTATAAAAAAAGTCCGAGCGACAAGATGTCCGCTAAAAATAGGTAGATTTCGAGATCAGAGAGTTTTGTGTACAAGTAGAATCTGAAGTATCAGATTAGTGTAAACAAAACAAACTAATTACAAACAGATATCGAACAAATGTTAAAAAGAAAATTAGCTACATATAAGCTACATTTACCCAATTTTTCAATAAACAAATATCAAATGTACCACAAAAAACATGTGTGTTACAATGTATGACAATATATGAAAAACACACGGCAAACCTACTGTCGTGCAATTACTGCAAAATATCAAAATATTTTATCTCTAAAAAAAAATTAATATCTTCTATTCAAATCTTTTTATTATTTTTTCATTGACTGTTATAAGGTTTTTGCAAATTGTTGTTGTTGATGATTGTTGCAAACTTTTTTGTTGAAGCCAACAAATCAAAAACCTCCAACTGCAGAGATTTATATCTATAAGAAAGGGATTAAAATGTTTCCACAGATTCTAAATTTATGAAGTTTTTAAAAATATTAGTATCCAAACGGCCGTTATAAGGGATTTAAAAAACCAATTTTTTTCTTAGTATAAAGCCTCTAGTTTCTTAACCATGTGTTTAATTTTGCTGATTTACGAACGTGTCCAAAATATTCATAAAACATTTTTATAAAAAGTTTTTTAATCTGGCTCCACAAATGCGACCGTGAGAGTGCCGGTTGGTTGAAACGCATTATGTGTTTTACAAGCTTTTTTGTTGGAGCCGATCACTCAGAAACCTCCAACTGTAGAGGTCTATGTTTTGAGAGAAATTGATAAACAAGATTTCAAAGATTCTAAATTTATAAAGTTTTTTAAAAATAATAATATCCAAACGGCCGTTATAAGTTATAACGGATCTAAAAAACAAACTTTTTTCGAGTATAAAGCCTCTGGTTTCTTAACCATGTGTCGGATTTGGCTGGAACCTTTTGGAAAAGGTTTTTTGATCTGGCTCTACAAATGCGACCGTGAGAGTCTCGGTTGCTTAAAAAAAAATTTTTTTTGCGAAATCTTTTGTTAGAGCCGCTCACTCAGGAATCTCTAACTGCAGGGGTCTATTTTTAAAATTAATTGATAAAAAAGATTCCAAAGATTCTAAATTTGTTAATTTTTTAAAAATATTAGTTTCTAAACGGCCGTTATAATGGTTTTAAAAAATCAATTTTTTTAGAAAAAAAGCCTCTAGTTTCATAACCACGTGTCGGATTTTGCTGATTCACGATCTTGTCCAAGATATTAATAGAACACACATGTACAGAATTTTTTTTGATCTACCTCAACAAATGCGACCGTGAGAGTGCTGGTCCTTTTCGATATATCTCTCTCATATCTAAAAATTCTTACAAAATCAAAAATTGAAATTTTTTTCAAAAATTCTAAAAATATATACAAAATTCAAAAATTCTATTTTTTTTTTCAAAATTCTAAAAATATTCCAAAAACTAGAATAAAATCAAAAATTTAAACTTTTTCTAAATTTTAACTCTATTCCAAAAATTATTAAAAATTCAAAAATTCAAACTTTTTGCAAAATTCTAAAAATATTGCAAAAATTATAACAAATTCAAAAATTTCCATGTTCAATTATATTTACGTTAACAAACAGCTAGATTTGTTCCCCAAGATCCCAAAAAATTATCTAAAAAAATAAATGTAATCATTTTTTTGACACACTTGACAATATTTTTTTGACAAACTTATAATGCAATAAAATTCTCAATAATAATAATTTCATGTTCATTATACATTTCATTTCATACAAATAACTAATTTTATTTTTTTCTAAAAAAATAAATAAAAATCATTCTTTTGACACACTTAACATTATTTTTTTGACAAACTTATAATTCTCAATAAAAATAATAAAATTTCATGTCGTACAAATAATTAATTTTATTTTTCCGAAAAATTGGGTAAAAAACTATATAAAAATCTTTCTTTTGACACACTTGACAACATTTTTTTGACAAACTTATAATGCCACAATTATCAATAATAATAATTAAATTTCATGTCATACAAATAATTAATTTTATTTTTCTCCAAAAAATTAGGTAAAAAAATAAATAAAAACCTTTCTTTTGACACACTTGACAACATTTTTTTGACAAACTTTAAATGCAATAATCTAGTTTTTGATCTCACATACCAATCCCGACCATCCAGATTTCTCCAAATTCTTTGTTCGTACTCATTATCACTTAAAATGAACGTTTTTTAAGCAAAAAATATGCATATTTCCTTGTTTTGACACACATGATGATTTTTTTGACACACTTCCGGTACTGTTATCAAACACATCGTCCTTTCGGCTTTTACCATTGAGTGTACCTATTTTCAGAATACAAAATTTTTCAAATTCCTCCAGTGGTTTTCTAGATTTCGTCGGTTGTAACGGCCGGATGGGAGGAAGCCGACAATTTGAAAACTTCCAACTGAAGAGGTTTAAGATTAAAATGTTTCCACAGATACTAAATTTATGAAGTTTTTAGCAACATTAGTATCCAAACGGCCGTTATAACGGATTTATAAAACTAATTTTTTTTTTAGTATAAAGCCTCTAGTTTCTTAACTATGTGTTGGATTTTGCTGATTAACGAACTTGTCCAAGATATTCATAAAACATTTTTAAAATAAGTTTTTTGATCTGGCTCCACAAATGCGACCGTAAGAGTGCCGGTTGATTCAAACGCATTATGTGTTTTACAAGCTTTTTTGTTTGAGCCGCTCATACAGAAACTTCCAAATGAAGAGGTCTATTTTTTTAAAGAAATTGATTAAAGTATTTCAAAAATTATAAATTTATGAAGTTTTTAAAAATAATAATATCCAAACGGCCGTTATAACGGATCTAAAAAACATACTTTTTTTTCGAGTATAAAGCCTCTAGTTTCTTAACCATGTGTCAGATTTGGCTGATTTATTAACTTTTCCAAGATATTAATAAAGCACACACTTTTAGAAAAGATTTTTGATCTAGCTCTACAAATGCGACCGTGAGAGTGCCGGTTGTTTCAAAAACAATTTATGCAATCTTTTTTTTTGGAGCAGCTGACTCAGGAACCTCTAACTGCAGAGGTCTTTATATAGAATAAATTGATAAAAAAGATTCCAAAGATTCTAAATTTATTAACTTTTTTTTTAAATTTTAGTATCCAAACGGTTTTAAAAAATCAATTTTTTAGAAAAAAGCCTCTAGTTTCTTAACCAAGTTCCGGATTTTGCTGATTCACAAACTTGTCTAAGATATTAATAAAACACACATGTACAAAAAAAATTTTTTTGATCTACCTCAACAAATGCGACCGTGAGAGTGCCGGTCATTTTCGTTATATAGTCGTTTGGCACCAGAATCTTTCCAAAATTTCGAGATGAAGCACATTGCCATAGGTAGATTTTTATATGAAATCTACCTAATTAATGGAAATGTTGTTTGTTGTGTTGATAAACGTTTGCTCTAAAAATTGCTATTTTTGTGAAGTGGAATCCAAAAGTGGAAAAAAACTTTGATAAACCATTCTTTTTTCATTCCATAAAAAGGAGATATAGATCATCAATAATTGTTATAATTACAATATTAACAATATATCAAATTGTAAGATCTATACAAAAAATTAAATCTATGTCCAACGAACAATATTTTAATTTCATCAAATTTTTTTTCGCGATTCGCATAAAATACACAAAAGATCAATCTAAGAAAAAAAAATCTATTCATCTGAACAAACTATAATTATTTACACCAGATATTTTTTGATCTATGCTTTTTTTTTCTTTGCACTATTTTATTGTTTAACTACTACACTAATCCAAATCACATCAATTCGCCTTCAATAGAATTATTATTTTATTTTGTAGTTTTTTTTTATACTAATTTAAGTAATCGCAATTTTTTTAACTCCATCTGTTGATCAAATTACAGACAGTATAATGATGAAGCTAAGTTAAAAAATAATAATAATAATAATAATAAAAAAATAACTGAATGTCCGGTTTTTTGTTAAACTTTTTTTTATAATATTTAAAAAAAATAATTGCAATTAGTTTCACCTGAGGTGATGAAGATAAGAGTAGGAGGAACAGAAGAAGAAATTGAGAAGAAAAAAAGTTCAATATATAAGAAACAATGTAAATATATATTTGTGGTAATATATAATTTTATAAAAATTAAATAAGAAAAAAACCATTTTTTTAAGTTAACAGCGAAAAGATATACAATTTGATGCTGATAATGATTATGATGGTAGCATGTTTGGTTAACTTTAAAACAATAGTTTTAAATTACAATGTTTATGTATATAAATCAAAGTTTTGTCTTGTGTACGATTTTGCTGATATGGATGAGCTGATAAGTTGCTACTCTAAGTCATTGGATAACGGTCTACGCTTACAAAATTATTTCTTTAAATAACTTTCATCATCTATGTCAATAACTAACATTTCATGTCATAGTTTCTTACTGACCATAATATTAAGAGTAATCCATCAAAACATGACCCCATACATCAAAGTTGGTTGGATTATCGAGCAGAATATTTATTGTAAAACTTGGAGCTCAACTCCTCATATTCGACCTATAGTGGTGGTGGGCATAACTTGAAAACGATTGACTATTGTAAGTATGCATTTGAAGTTATTGGAAAAAGAAAGAGGTTCAACCATTAAAAACCATTTCCCACCACATGATTTCAAAATATCCAAACAATTTTTTTTTATTGAAAAATTAAAAATATTCGTAACTTTCTTATTTCGGTTTTTAAAAAGTACAAATGATACCGTATAATGCTTGTTTGTAAAAAATATATAAAAATATCTAAGAAAATATAAGACAAAATGTAATGACATAATCCAAATATTTTGTTCATTTAAGCATGGTGCTCTCCACTGACAATGTCTATTCGTAACACATCCTTGAAACAGTGGAATTGAGACGTGTTCAAACTTTGTGTATCTATGAATTTAAATATCTTTCGACAAGTCAAGATGGCGTGTATATGGCAAACTGCTTTCTGCTTTCCAATTTTTGAATATTGCTGTTGTAAAAGTGTAATGGAGAACTGAACCGATGGGAAACACCAATGGATCAGTAAGGCAAGCCGCGTATCTAGCGAGGTTGATAACCCTAACCAGCTTCAGCATGTGGGTTTGAGAAAGTGTACCTGCCATCTCAGCACAAATAAATAGTGTGCGCGTATTCCGAAAATTATGCAGATCAGAAACAAAAAGAAAAATTCGAAAAGGAAACTCTGGCGACTCTCAACGACTAAAAAGCCGTGACCGTCACAAACACCACATTTTTAAATGATTTATTTGTAAGGCATTAGGTAAGATTAAAGGCCACACAAATACCAGAACATATAGTAATAAAATATAAGAAAGTGACTCACCCCATGGTTTTAGCAGATCTAACTTTTCTCCACCTTCCTTATTCTTATCCTATCATCATATGTATCTTAAAACCTGTAAAATAACTTGTGTTGATTGCGTCAAACTGGTACTGGTGTTTGTAGAACGGTGATCCCAAAATATACTAAATCGTTGAACGATACTCAACGAAAAATGATATACACCAACAATCAGCCATAGTCATACCATAATAATCAACAATGATTATACAACAATAATTAGCAATAATCAGCTAAAGTCGGCTATAATCAGTAATAATCAAAAATTGTTGAAAAAAATCGATGCAATTGTTGCGTCAACTGAAATAGCTATTGTTGAGCAAAAATCATAAAACAACAATGAGCAATAATCATAAATTGTTGATAAATCGATGGAATTTTTGCGTTAGAATGCTAGAACGATCGTTGAATATTTTTAAGATTTGTTTTTAATGAACTTCGTTAACAATCTTTTCATCAAAAGCAATTTTTCCTTTTTAAACAGTTTTCATATTACAGATAGCTGATTTATAAAAAAAAATAATGTTCAACTAGTTATGGGCGACCTTTTTATTTTTGTTACTCAACAGTTTACATTTAGCCACGCAAACCAAAAAAAAAAGAAACACTAACAAAAATGAAACCACGATTGTTGAGGTTATGTATCGGTTTCATCCTAATTTTATTTCTTTTTTTAACAAAACAACTTAAATAATTTTTATTACTATATATCCTACAGATACCACATAAACTAATTGATTAATTCACTAGAAGTAAATTTAGACTAATCGTAATGTAATCATCTCTTTCTGAGATGAATAATTTTAATGATTGTTCTTTAAATAATTACACGGCATTTTGTATTTAGTTTGTTTTTTTGTACCATCACAATAGATTTAATTAACAATGATTTTCTTTTCTTAGGAGGATCCTTGTCGGATGAGATTAAAATTTTACTATTGGGCTATTATTTTGAAAACGTACATTTTTTTGTTGATTTTTAAATTTTTGATTTTTAAAAATCTGAAATTTTGATATATTGTTGACATTGACGAAAGGACAAAAGTGATTTCTGCTTTTATTTTTTGAGTACTCTGAATCGGAGTTATGCGCGGTTGAATTTTGAGGCTTTTTCACGTAGTTTTTGGTAATGGTGGCAATGTTTTGTGAATAGGTGCCACAAATTTCATCCGACTTACGTATATTTTTGCAAGTAAAAAGGAAAATAATTGAATAATTGAAATAAGTAAGTTTAAAATTAATAACTTTTCTCTTTTCCGCTAGGCGGCGCGTAAAACCTTGGTTTACTTCAAAGCTCATATCTCAAAAAGTAGGCTTTTTTTTTTTTGTTTTTCACAAATTTTAAAGTAAACATATGCAGCTATGAAATTGAGAAATAAAAAGTCAGCAATTCAATATGGATTTTTTCTTACGATTTTTTAAAGTTTGGTATTTGAAAAATTCACATGTGTTTTTTTATTAAGAATAATCCTGTACTAAATGTGGATCTAATAAATTAAACATTTCATATTTTAACACCTGCAATAAATTTGAACCATTTTTTGTGTATTTCTGATTGAGAAACAGGTTTTTATTCAGAATAAGAATTGGAGATCCCAATGATCGAAGATTTTGTTATAATTTCAACATCACCAACACTAACATTAGAAAAAAACATTAAAAAAATATTTTTCCTATAAACATTATAATTTAATCAATATTATAAATAAGTACATTAAAAAATTAATTTATATATTTTTTTTTTTGCCTTTAAATTGAAATATTTATGATCATCAGAAAAAGAAAACATTTTGGCAATTATTTTATCGGGTGTAGTGTTATCCGGTAAAAAACAGTGGAATCCTTGAGTTCTTTGTTTTCTTCCAAGAACATTTCGTAGATGTCGGTGAGGGTCCATAACACCAACCGCTTAGATTTCTTAATTTTTGTCGATCCTTCTGTAATAGTAACAACATCTTTAAGGCCAGGCATTGTTCTACTAATTTCCTCTGATAAGAAGTATGTTTGAATTTGTTTTACTATATTTTGTGACAAACTGTGCACTTGTTTGCTTTGAGGCCAACTGTAAGGACCTACTGTTTCCAACAGATCCGTGGCGAATTCTACCAGTCGTCTTGATGCATTAAATTCATCCTGGATACGTTGATTTGACCAAAATTTACGTGGTAGAGTTGTCAACAAAAACACTTGTTTTGATTTGCAGCTGGCATCTTTAAACTCTTTTTTAAGGTTCATAAGCCATGATGTATATTCACATTCCTCGTTTGGTGATAACACTTTAACTGAATCTACTTGAAATATTCTTTGACTTATTGCCGATGTGACACTTGCAATTTTTTTATAACTTCCTGTTGTAATATGTTTTTGTTTGATAGGAGATTCGGCTAACCTTCCAAGAACATTGTTAATATCTTCAAAATGTCATTAAGTAGTTCAGGAACTGGTGGAGATATAGTATCAACCGAAACTGGTGATGGATCTAAAGATGCTGGAGGTATTTGAATATTTTCGTTCGTTGGAACATTTTCAACATCCTGATTTATAGAAATAATTTCACTATCGATAGTTTCCGAACATGAAAGCTGCTGTATAGAAAATATTAGTTGCATATGAATTTTTATTCATTTTAATAAAATAATTAAATTTACCTTATTTTTATAGATATAAGTGCGACATGTTTCACATATAAACTGGTCATCACGCAAAATAAAATTTAGGGTCGCGGCTTTTTTAATAACAGCTGGTGTGACCAGTTTCACATTGTTTGATGTCCGCTGATGATTTTTGAGACCATACAAGTTACAGCACAATTTGAAAGGCATTTCTATTATTATCTTTTCTAAACGTTATGTCTTCTAAATATTTTGGAATATAATTGATTATAAGGCAATCCAATCAATATATATATATATATATACCCTTGAAATAGTTTTGACATAGGTAGAATCAGGTAAAATTAGGTAGGTACAATTTAATATATTTTGATTGGATGCAAGTATAATTTGGTCAAAAACCGTTTGTGGGCGTCATTAGAAATTTTAAATGTTAAAATTATGAGCCTCTAATGAGATTTTAATTAGTAAAAAGGGGCTGAATAGACATTTTTTAAAATGAATAAACATTTTACACACCCTTTTAATAATTTAAATTCCTTTATTTTACCACTTAACTTAAATTAATTTTTAATAAGTTTTTAACCATTTAACCGCATAGAAAATGGTTCAAATTTATTGCAGGTGTTAAAATATGAAATGTTTAATTTATTAGATCCACATTTAGTACAGGATTATTAACTTAATAAAAAAACACATGTGAATTTTTCATATTCCAAACTTTAAAAAATCGTAAGAAAAAATCCATAGTGAATTGCTGACTTTTTATTTCTCAATTTCATAGCTGCATATGTTTACTTTAAAATTTGTGAAAAACAAAAAAAAAAAAGCCTACTTTTTGAGATATGAGCTTTGAAGTAAACCAAGGTTTTACGCGCCGCCTAGCGGAAAAGAGAAAAGTTATTAATTTTAAACTTACTTATTTCAATTATTCAATTATTTTCCTTTTTACTTGCAAAAATATACGTAAGTCGGATGAAATTTGTGGCACCTATTCACAAAACATTGCCACCATTACCAAAAACTACGTGAAAAAGCCTCAAAATTCAACCGCGCATAACTCCGATTCAGAGTACACAAAAAATAAAAGCAGAAATCGCTTTTTTCCTTTCGTCAATACCAACAAAATATCAAAATTTCAGATTTTTAAAAAATAGTTGTTTTTTTTTCGATGTACGTTTTCAAAATAATAGCCCTATTATAATTTAGACAAAAAAAATAAATTTCATTCATTTTTTTTTAATTACAGGGTATTTTGTATTTTTTTATTTTATACTATCACAATTGAGCTAACTAACCTTGATTTTATAAATTGCACAGAATTTTGTATACTTTTCTAGTACGATCACAATTGAGCTCACTAACAATGAATTTTTTTTGTTTTATTATTTCTCGGATGAGATTAAAATTTTTTCTAATTACAAAACAAATAAATAACATTGATTTTTTTCTAATAATACTCACAACTCATTAACATTATAATGACAGGTCATCAACCATTTATACGTAACTCCCCAAAACATCAGTCCGATTCCAGTATTTATAATTACTAAAAACATCGAAATCGATACGATCGCATTCTATGTTTCAATAATTACAAATATTATGGTTGGGCAAAAATGTAGCAAGCACAGTCGCAACTGATAAAACATCCTCATAACAAAAGGCTTGTAATTGCCCAGTAATTCATTTATTAAGACTACATCTTGCTTTAAAAATAAGCTTTTTAAACGAGTTTAAAAAAAGAAGAGCACAAATCTGATTCATTGACTACGTCATTCATGAAATCTTTACACTTGCTACCGGCACTCAAAATTACAGTTGTATGCACATTTTTTAAGCGTCATGTGAGTAAAAGGAAATGCTCTACAAAGTCAATCTTCTAAAATATTGTACAGTCTTACAAGTACATTGCAAAATTGTTAATATGAACTCGACTTTCGTCATCTTTAAGTTGTCATCTTTAAGTCCATTATCCGAACGATGAATTGTTCCAGAACAGAATATATAGGAATTAATGCATGTCATGAACAGCTCTGTAGTTTTATGAAAAACTTTCTTATTGATAAAAGCTCATAGGTGACCTGTAGATTTATGGTTCTATCACTACCTGCTATTAAAGCTATGCTAATAGATCTTGAAAGTCGCCGAAATCAAAGTTTTTCAATATTCGTGTCATTAACGGAAGTTATTGCTATCCTTTTAAAAAATCTGTAGGTCTCTTGAGTTCTTGCTTTCGAATTTTTTTCAAGGCGCTGTTGCTCCGAATGTAAGTCACAATAGGAAGTTGTATTAGGGTTTAATTACTATTGTTTCATTTTCAACTCTCTCACCAGCAATTCTTGAATTTACCTATGTAGTTCGCTTATCATCATGTGTGAAATTTTTAACTACATTTTGCCTAAGCCTTCTAAACATGTGTCAGTTTTGTACAGAATTCTGGCAACCGTGCTCAGAGAGAACGAACCAGCTTGTTGGTAGGGTTTATATACATCGTTACCAGATCTTTTATCACCAGGAATTGTTTAAAATAAAATTGATTAAGTATATTGATTTTTAAATTTGAAAAGTCAAGCAGTGAAAATTTTGTACAGCCCATAGTATTTTACATCTACTAATGATTTGATACGCAAAGTCCTAACCAAACCCGTTTTCAGGTGTCTCAGTGCAACACAGACGTGTGTTTCTAGTAAGCGGTAAAACCAGGGTAGAACACCGATCTTTTAGTTGTTAGAAATTACTCAAGATGATAGAAATAGTTGGTGATATGCTTTGGATAGGTCTGCTAAGAGGGTGTGATCCTAAATCGGCTTCACTAAAGCAATTATGCATAAATACTGCGTAGATTTTATACCATTTGTTTTAATACATCTAAATAGAGTAGCACTTATAAAACCTCTAACATATTACGTAGGTTTTGAGAAAGATTTTAAAAACTTATCAAAACTTTGCACTGAGCTTTTTTTTGATTTTGTTTTTACCAAGATTAATTCCAATTTATTAAAATGTTTTATAAAACTGAGCTTAAACAAAACAATACAAACTTTTCGAACAACCCTCGCTTTTATGTTTTAAGATATTTTATGAGCATACATTTTTCAAATAATTTAGTATATTATTATGTTTCATAAGATTGTGATTAATGGTGTAATTGAGATTAAATTTGGCTGCTGCCATTATAAGACTGGAAGGAAGGACTTTTTAGTTTGTTTAATTTCATGTATATATATACATTTGCAAGTCATTTATTATGTTATATTAGATTAATAATTTTAAAGTAATTAAATTTGTCGAAGCCTATAATACATCGTCTCCTACAAAAGTGTTCCGACAGGAATTTCATTGGACGTTTTATCATTTGAAATTCAATTTTTAACAAACAAATAAAGTAAAGAAAGTCCAATCCAATATCATTTAGTGATATTTCCCTATTATAATAACCTAGAGGCTAGCTATTGTATGGATAGCAAAAAAATTTTAAATGGGTGCAATGTTTCTCCAAAAGCATCATGGAAAGCAACAACTAAGTTGTGTACAATGTTTGACTCAAGGATCATGATTGAATTATGATCAATTTGTTAGTCAGACGGCATAAATAACCTGCCTGACTCATAAGATTACACCTGGTTTATCAGCTTACTCTGAGTCAGACAACACATATTCCTTGTGTGACTCTAAGTCTAGGATCATGACTGCTTTATCAGCCATGGCTACTGGATGGATCATGGCTGCTTTATCTGACTTAGAGTAAGAGGGTTGGTGATACTGTCTTGCCTTCATTCTACAGGATATATTTTTATACCTGAGCCATGTTTAAACCAGCCACAAATGAAACCATATCATACAGACCAATAAGTCTGACATATTTTTTACTAAGCAACAATACAAAAAGTCCTAGACTTTCAAATCCGTCATGTATGTCTTAAACAAAACATAGGATCGTGTTTACGACTTGGCGGTCGTGGGTCATAGGAAAACATAACACAACTGTTGATATAAGATTTTCTGCAAGATTATGACTAAGATTTTACTTGTACTCAAGTGCTGCAACAGATTGACACAGTCGATCAATTCACTAACAAAAAGTATTGTCGTTTTCACATTTGCATTTTCCATTGCACCTATATATAAGATCTGTAACGGTGTTAAAGTTAAACTTAAAATCCCTGCTGCATTATTAGTGGAACTGTATGCGTATTATATTTTGAATTTTAGCTCAAAAACAATAGATTTGCACACGAACTTTGATGACAACATAAAAGCGATCAGTAGCCATCCCATGAATAAGCTTTTACTGTTCAAACACTACCTTTTGGCAACCCAACAAAGCTTCTCAAAAACCCACAAATGTCACTGAGGTTCATCTCATACACGTCCGTCAGATCGTTCAAAAGGACACGAGCAGGAAAGATGGAAATCTCTGTAATTTATTGATATCAGTTGATCAGACCTGGACCTGTTCAGTGCAGTTCTAGATCTTTTTGCCAATGACACAAGTAGTGTAGTTAGAACAAAGAAAGCGGTACTACCAGCCTCGAAATGCTTGGTGACACAAGGTAGGAAGTACCTTGCCGAGCTCGTACGCAATCCTTAAAATTTCCGACATGCTCTTGCAGCCACACAAGGTGAATTTTGAGCTGATCAGTCTTTTCGGTAAGAGATACCTGACAGTTCTTTTAAACATAGTGACCAGAACAAACCATTATTGCAGCCTGTTCATAAAAATTATCCTTTGCAGATATTACATTATACATAAACCAGTCTGAGGCCTTTTTTAAAGCTGCAAGTTCAGCCTGAAAGACACTAGGATTGACAGAAGGAAAGATAGGTTTAAGTTTAGATCTTTACAGAATGCTCCACAACCAACCTCCTCATTCATTTTCGACTCATCTCTGTAAAAGTAGAGAACAATCTCTTTAGAAAAAAAGGCAGTCGTGAGACCAACTTCTGAGGTAGGTTTCGGAATGGAACTATCTATGGCCGAAAAATATTCCTACTTATGGGAATTGGGAGTATCCTATATTGCTACAACTCCCATCTCGGTAGACTTCAGCTTAACTTCTGTGCTAACAGCTATCTATTTGGCTAAGATATTGATAGGAGTAAGATGAAAAAGAATTTCTAGTGCTTCGTTGGGTGTGCTTCAGAGCACCACTAATGTACAATGATGCAGATGTTTTATTTTTCATAAATAGTTTCCGATTGACCATTTTATTTAGGGATTGCCACCAAACCGCCTTTCTACTCAGTAGGATCAATCAGATTATTTAGTTGTATATCCAAGTGGCAAAGTGGGGCTAGAAACTTCATTTTCGTCCAATAACACTTTTGCACGTGTAAAGTGCTATAGTAGCTTTCCTTACACTTTCGGGAATGTAAGCAACTAAGCTGGAAACCCAAGCTTTGTTTACTATCCAGAATAAGCCACAAATAATTAACCTTGTCACTGACGTTCAGGTTGACTCTGTTAAGAGTTGGGGAGAGGGTAAAGCTCATGTTGTTTACGCTTCCTAGAAAAGAGAACCAATGTTGATTTCTGTGAAACTACCCGCCAGTCGATAGTTATCAGTCCAGTTGGAGAGGATGCAAATAGCACTTTGCGTTTGATCCATTAAAGGACCAGGATGTTTATCAAAGACTCTTAAAGTAGCTTCAACCACATTAGAGGCCTCCTTCAAGTTACGTCCTTCCAGGTTTAGCAACAGATCATTAATACCTAAGCTCCAAAAAAAGGGTGACAATACTCCACCTTGCGGCGTGACACTTCTTATGAATCAGTGAGTAGGGTACACACCAGGACTGGTTCTAAAAACCCTGCCTCTACGAAAAAGATCAATCCAACTGAGTAATTCCTCCACTCACAAATCCATAAGGGTATGAAGCGTATGGGTGACAACAGTCCAAAGACCAGTGGGCCAGTTTTAAAAAAATAAGAAGAGAGACTAATGAGCCTAAGGTTCTTAGGATTGCAATGAGATCACTTGTATTTAGTTAAGAATGTGAGTACAAGGCTCCTTCTAAAAATATCACAGGGAAGCTCCTAAAAATGACGACTTTTCGCCTAAAAGCATTCATGACGAGAATGCTTTCCCTTACAGGAATCGGTAAGTAAGTTAAGGTGATCCAAAAAATCTAGTTATCAGGCTCCAAGCTCACAGCTGTGGTGTCTGCATCTTTATGAGCTGTAAGGAGACAAATGTTTAGTTTTCGAGCGAGATTTCAGGAAGTATCTTTATCTGCATTTTTCCAAATTACATTTTGCGGATTTGAGTGTTGAGTTCAAGTACCCGGCTATGAACCAAACACAAGGTTCTTGGAACAAGCTAACATCTAGTTCTTCTCTTACCAATTAAGGTTGACTTGGGGACTTTAGCATGAGTCATTAACTCCAAATACACAACCGTAACAACGAACTCTTCACTTGAGTCAATTTAGTACTCTTCAGGGAGTTTCCAGACCCCAATCGATAAACCTGCCACCGTAGGCACCAGTTGTCCCAGACTGCATTGTATTTGTCGCTTTTCCTATTTCAGTCAAAGTTACCGCCGTGCCTTTCAGAGAGCTCAGTTAAATTTTGAAATCATTACATTTTTAAATCATTACACCATACTTAAGCATCATAATCAACATACGATAATCAACATACCTCACCTTAGCTTTTAATTTAGGAACAATATATCTTTTAGCCAGTCAAAACTTAAGTCATCATAGTGACCAAATTGTACATACAACAACTTGGTAGCCAAAAAAAATTTCTGTTCGGTTATTTAATTGTAAGATAAATATATCTCGTTTCAGCAAAAAATAGTAAACAAAGTATTCCAAATTACAAAAAAATCATCAATTTAACATTGGAAACACATCTCATCTCAAACAAATGAAATAACCTATTCACATTGCAAACTCTGAGCAAGAATAATACATTTTCACGTAGAGAAGAAAAAAATTACAGGTGTATGCAAATCACTACCAAGTCAAATGTTTAGAAAATTAAAATAAAGAGATATAATTGAAAAAAAAATGAACTTGTTTTTAATTTTCTTTATTTTAATTCTTTACAGCAAAACACCGCATATGCTTGTTATTAGATATTAAATGATGTTCTTAGGTTATTTGATGTATCGGAAAGGTCGCACAATTAATGTGTTAATTGTTTTTTGAATTTCGATGCAAAAGAAAATGTACACCTAACAGAATATGTTGGTCATAACAAATTGATTGCTTCAAATTAAACATCACGAAAGAAAACAGAAAAGAAAAAAAGAAAAAAATACAATTAAATATTAAAGTAAATAAATCCCTTGGTATATCTGCCTTTTGACAGCAGAAACCCTAGTAGGGGTTTCGGGCCTGAATATGGTAATTCTTTTAGCTCAATTAACGGCCCAAATGTCAAATCCCGTTTTATCGGAATGGGGAATGATTTCTAGCCGTTTTAGAATAGTTACTGACCGTTGCATGTTTGCCTTCTGGAACTGTACGACCTCAAAAAGCTTGGTAAACTTCAGAGAATACGTCACATTAGTGCATGGGTCCCGTTTTATAGTGACAATTACTTTGCTTACTCGAATCTTTATACGAACCAGAGGCTCTCCTATACTTACTTCATATATGTTTTTTTGTGTTATTGATTTATTTTATTCCCACGAGTAATGGTGAAAAACAAAAGTATATCTACGCAGAGAGCTGCGATACGTAGATAAGGCAAATCACATCTGGAAGTAAAGTTCTGATTATCGCATTGTATCCTTGTTCCAGAACACTTGCTAATCATCTTGCATCACCGGCATTAATTAGAAAACGTTGAAAAATATATTGAGTGATAGCCATAGCCCTCTGATAGCCAAGCAGCACTTTTGGAACAAAAATCTACCCGAATTAATTCTAAATTGGCAAGGTTATGCTACCATAATCTACAAGAACCTAAATCACCACTTTCACATTTGTGTGGGCATCCAGCCGCACAGGGATACAAGGTGCTAAAAAAGGTTCATGGAACCAGAACAATGCTTCGGAATTGAATATAATTATAGAGCAGCTGAGAGGGGCTAGTATACTTCAAGAAATTTCTAGGTAGCTATTTATATTTTATCACAGCAATAATATTCACAAAAAAACTATGTATCGAAAGAAAATTTATACTATCAGAAATTATATAAAATAAATGAAAAAAAGCTTACATTAATGAGTTGTTTTAATGTTCCACTTGAAATCCATGTGAATCGTTTTTCATTTGTTTTATTAGAATTATTGCTTATAGAATTATTGTTTTCCTTTGTAAGATTTGAATTTATATCCATATCTGGCACTGACAGCACATACTCCTCTAAATCATTGCCTGATGCCCCATTAAAAAATTACATATATAATCCTCGTTGAAATAAATCTACCACTTTCAAATATTGATGACGAGCTATATTTGTAGGCGCTAATTTACAAATTAAGCTCAACATACTTTTCATATTCAACTTCTCATTCACATCTTATGCGAAAAACTTTAGTCGAGTTATTTTCACCTTTTCGAACACAATTTAGGACATCCAATTCATATTCATCAGTTGCATTTTTTTTCAGCCACTATCGATTTCATTTTTTTCAGTAACAGGAATGGTAAAACAACACTTTCGCTATCTTCAAAGCCATTTTTTAATACAAACACGCTCATATTTACAAATACAAAAATATTTAAAATAAATTAAAAATGTTGAAATTTGTTTGGATTATTTGTTTGACTTTAAAAATTGTTGCTAGCAAAACTTCATAACACACAAAATTTAATAAAAGGCAACGAAAACTTAACGCATATACTCATATACGCATATTCTGTTAGAATAAAAACACCAATTTTAAAAATAAATTAATTTAAAAAATTTAATATGAACAGTTTCGTTAAAGAATCTACATTTTCTTGTGCCACAAAAACGCTACTCATAACAATGTTCACTCTTTGATTTAAATTTTTTTAATCCTCTAACCGAATAAAATGGTCAAGCATATATAGTAAGATTCTTCAGTATTTTGTATTTATCTTCAGTATTTATCTTTTCTATTATCCCTTCCATCGTATACAAATTAAAAAATTATCATTTCAAATCTCCATCTCCATATAATCTCAATAAACAATTCTATTCAAACGAGAAAATATTCCTCTCCAAATACAGAAATGCACAATTATATATATAACAATATGACTAAGCTTTACACACAAACATTTCTATGTAGAAACAAACAAGTATTATTAATTGGTATTAAGTGCAATTAACTAAAAATGTCAAAATATTATTTAATAACTTGCAGCTCACATAAAAACTTTTATGTTTCTTTGAATTCAAAGGTGGGAACCGAAACAAATTAGCAAATAATTTACGAGTTTTTTTAAATATAAATTATCTTATTTTTAGAGCGAAATTCGAAATAGTCCGTTTTTACAATCTTTAAGGATGATAAGGGGGTGCATAACTGAGCATAATTCCCCAATCATACATCTCAACAAAATAGATCTTGATGTTCCCTACGAATGAAGATTCTACAACTCTACGATTCTACTAACTTTCATGGCACAGCTACAATCAACTTTGTAAAAAAACCAAAGTAAGCACAACAGACCTTACAATCGCAGTACTACTCTGATTATTTCAAGGCCCTCCAATTTCTGTCCAAAAGCATGCTATGCAAATTGTGGGTGATCGAAATTTAACATCAAAACTTTGTTGCCTACAACTTAGTTGCACTGTAGATGATCTCGTTGTTTTTTATAAATAACGTCACCAGTAGTGCTTGGATAAAATCAGATCCATCATGCCTCAACCATATTTTTTTCCCCGTTTTACACGTCAATTGGTTTATGCAAACGCTCAAACTGTTGAGATCACTCACTGTCATAATGACAGAATTCAGAGAAATTCCTTTGTCTGTATATCGTACAAATGGAATGCTTTGCCAGAAACAATAGTCTCGAGGGCATACAATCCACAAAGGTTTGGCTCAGAGCGCATGTTGTTATGGGATCAACGTCTTAAAAGGTATCTATGTGCTGTGACACATATTGTAATTCCTATAATACAACACTTTTTAAAAAAACAAAAAAATATATCTATATATGTTTTAAAAGTTCACAATCTGGTATACTGGTGCAATATTTAGGTTAATAACTTCACAAAGTGATAAGTTCTAAAACCGTTTGCCAGAATTTTTTGATTGAAAAATTTCTACTACAACCACAGATAATGAAAATTTTACTTTGATTTACATAATTTTTAATATCAATCGTATACGCTTTTCATTTCCTTAGCACAAAAACCAAACAAATTATATTCCAAAATAATAAATATGTTTTTTGGCAAACGGCTGCAAAGTTTAACTTTACTGCCGCTAGTGATAAGGTTAAAGTCTTAATTTTTTGACTTATAATCAAAGCAGATGTAAAGTAACGCCATTTTTTTTTTTATTTTATGGCGACAGTTAAGCAATTTCCATATTTTTACGCCAGCAGCAAAATAATTTTCATATTTTTACGGCGACAGTAAAGCAAATTTAACATGAGATTATGAATTTGTTCAAAAAAGCATTAATAAAAGCATTAATGATTTAAATCATATTTATAAAAATTTGATGTATTAATTTTATATTTAAAAAAAAATCAAACGTTTGCCGAAAACATAGTGTATTTAATTGGGGGCTAAAGTGACTTTTGGTGTTTCGTCTATAACTGTTGGCCATCCTACGGTCGGCCAAACTATAGACACAAACACAAAAGTGCGTTTTAACTCCTAATTAAATAATATACATATTAAATAATATAATATTAAATAATATATATAAATAATAATATAAATAATTCTATAACACAAAATTTGAACCGTAAATAACAGTTTTAAACGAGCATTAACAAAAAAAGTTACACAAAAACTTGTAAAAATTGTCGGAAACATTCAAATGTTTGTTTTATTGTACAATTAAATTTTTATCTCATATCAATCTATTTATAACAAACTGAGATCTGTCAAATTTTTTAAAACAATTTAAAAATAATATAACTTGACATTTTGTCAACTACTATGCCGTCTGCGCGTGTTCTAATTTTTTTCCACATATGCTTAGGATTAACTTTGTTTTATTATATCTAAGCCGTTCAATTTAAATGATCCAAATTAACAAACATTATCAGGAATTAGTGATCAAATGTTTGTTCAATCAAATAATAAAGAAAATCATGATGATGCAGTAATAGTTTAATGTCACTTAACTGAGATGAACAGAAGCGTGGTTTTGTATTTTTATTTTGCAAAATAAGTAAACGAAGACAATTTTAAATGTTTACGACATGGTGGAAAAAATTCAAACAAACAAATCATTACTCCTGTTCGATCACAAACAAACTTTTTCTATCACAATATGCATATCATTAAACCAAAAAAAAATCAAATCGTATCATCATTAAATCAATAAAAAGAAACCTGACTTCTTTCAATAAACAATACTAATCATAGATAAGAAACACTGACTTCAAAACAATCTAACATAAACAACAAAACAAAAAAATCACATTCAATCTGTCATAACAATAAAAGTAACAATCAAAATGTATCGTTTTGTTCATCAATATCTTGGTCGGATATTCTTCAAAGAAATCGAAAAAAAAAAAAATTAAAATTAAAGAATACAAAAATTATAATAAAAAGAAAAATTTATTTATTGACGTTCAATTGTAGAAATTGATGATGATGATAATCACGATGATAAATCCCCGATTAGAAAACTATCCCATACGGATATATCTGCAATTATTATTGTTTTATTGTTATTGTTATAATTTTTTATCTTTCCTTCGTTTACTAGATCGATCACACACTAAATAATTTCTTGTCTATTTATTGCTCGTAAGATAGTGAAAATGATTAAATCAAGCATAACGGCAAGATTGTAATTAATTAAAAAATCGTTTATAAATTTATTTAGAAGAAATTTTTTTTTATTGACGGCTGTTAAAGATTCATCAAACAGCTAAAGAAAAACATTGTTAGACTACGTTACATTGATGTAGTTTTATATAGATATATAATTAATTGACAGTAAAACAACTTAGGTTAGCTAATTAAACAAATTTTTTAATGTTGATTACAAAACTTTTAAATACGATTGATTGGTCTAGTTAGAATAAAAAATTGACTTGAAGAGAAAAGGGAAACAATATTTATTGAATTGGTATAATGATTTTAATATTTCTTCAACATTTATCTAACACATTTTAAATAGATTAGCTGAAAAGAAATAATATCTGTCGTCATCTGACTCATATCGAAGAGTCGATGGTTTAATTTTCTCTCTTTATGGGTCGTTGGGTGGTTTGTGGATGGGTGACAAAACGCGTGAAATCTTGATAAAACTTTGGTATATCATCTAGATTAATTCGAAAATGGAAGATCTGAATTAATTTCGTAATTGGACAAAATGGCGAGGGGTCTGCAGAACACTTGTTAGTTTGAATCTACAATAACTTATTATTCTGACTTTAAATCTTATTGAAACTGGCTTATAAGGTTTTGCTGTTCCAATATTTCTGTGCTCCCATTTCCAGTTTGTCACTTCCGATTAAAAATTATTTTTTAAGCATTTATCCATATAGTCCCTGGACCCACGCCTATTTCATTTGATACTTACCAGATTTTTTATACTTTGTGAAGCACCTTTCCTTGACAAGTGCGAAAAATTTTGTTCTGCCATTTTCCTCGATTTGGCCGCTTTTTCGATCGTCAAGCTTCAAAAAAATGCCGAACGCCCGGGATCTTGTAAATTTGCTATCACAATTTTTTTTTACTATGGGTGGTGGAAATTTGTTTTAAAATACGAGGGTAAACTTTTCCGACATAAATTTGTCTGCTATTGTCGAGTCAATTGTTGGACTTGGAAATGTCAATTGTTGGAATCTACAATAAAAGACTCATTTTTGTCGGATAAGATTACCCTTGTGTTCTAAAACAAATTTCCACCCCCACGGCCGAATCTAGGAAAATGACAGAACAAAAAATTTTGGACTCGTCAAGGACAGGCCCTAGTTGTATCAATTCAAAGAAGGCCGAATTCGATGTCATCTATTTCCAAATGACGACTTGTTGATTCCAAAAATGCATTACCCGATATATTAAAATTGTTGTAAAGAACAACAAGCGGATTCTTATTTTGTCTATAAAGTTTTTGAAGTGAAAACTTCTATAGGTTTGTTGTGCGATTTTGCATGGGAAAAAATTTATATATTTAAGTCATCATCACGCTAAATAAATATTAAATATAAAATAAATATTAAAAGAGAGTGAGATAAATTGTAATAATTTTTTATTTTCTAATTTCTTACTCTCATTTTCTTGATTTATAATTTATTTTTTCTTTTCTATTGAGTTTGATTTTTTTTCGGATTAAGTGTGATGTGTAAGTGTGGTATAGCAAGTAAAGAATTGTTGTATTTTTAAGTAAAACAAAAAAATTGTGTTAGTCATACTTGATTTGTGGAGTTTTCTTTATACTTTTTAATAAACAACACGCAATTGAATTATGGAATATATTATAAATAATTTTGCTTTCGTTCTCTTAATTTATATATGTTTTTTTCTTTTTTATTGAATTTGATGCTTTTCTCTGTTAATAACAGTGTAGAAATGTGGTAAAGTAAGTCAGGATTTTGTTGTATTTAGACGATAAAAATACAGCTATTTCACAGTTTTAAGTTTTCACTTCTACTTGCAGTCCACAAGACTGCCTTCTGTTTTTGTTAATGTTAATGAGGCGACTCAATGAAAACATAATTGGTAATTATTTTTTGATTTATTTATTCATTCATTTTTTCAAAATTCTTAAAATATTCCAAAAATTAAAACAAAATCAAAAGTACAAATTTTTTTAAAAATTCCAAAAATTATAATAAAATCAAAAATTTAAACTTTTTCAACATTATAAAAATATTCCGAAAATTCTTACAAAATCAAAAATTGAAACTTTTTCAAAATTCTAAAATTATGGCAAAATTTTTAATTCACAAAATACAAAATTCAAAATTTTTCAAAAATTCTAAAAATATCGCAAAAATTATAAAGAAATCAAAAATTTCCATGTCCAATTTCATGTTCGATAACATTTCATGTCATACAAATAATTAATTTCATTTTTTCAAAAAATTGAGTAAAAAAAAAATTAAAATCATTCTTTTGACACACTTGACAACAATTTTTTGACTAACTATTAAAATCTAAAATAAAACGAACGCACATGCTAAAGTTCGAGACAAAATAATTGTAAGTAATGAAATTCTACCATCCAAAGTTAGAGTTTCAGCAGTCTTAAATTTCCCAGAACCAACTTCCATTCGCCCGATTCAACAGTTTACTGGGATGTTAAATTACTACCATCGTCTTATCCCAGAATTAACTGAATTGATAGCACCAATTCATGAACATCTGGCAGAGCTCTGCAGGAAAGGAAAAAGCAAAAAATTATTTTCTTGGTCTATGGAGTGTAATAATGCATAACAAATAACAAATAACATTTCAATAACAAAAAACGCATTAGCAACTGCAACTCTACTTGTTTTTCTACTGGAGAACACTGAGCTTAGCATTACATCCGACGCATCCAGTACTGCCGTCGGAGCAGTTTTGGAGCAGTTGCATAATGGAACTTGGGAACCACTAGCCTTATTTTCAAAAAAATTAAGTCCAGCCGAACGTAAATGTTCCGCATTTTACAGGGAACTTTTAGCTATTTATCTGTCCATTAAACATTTCAGATATTTTGTTGAAGGTCGTAATTTTAAGATCTTCTCCGACCATAAACTAATGACTACCATACTTTTAACGAAGACAGAACGTTGTCCTAGATAGTCTAGACACTTTGATTATATCAGTCAATTCACATCTGATATACGTCATATACACGGAAAAGAAAACGTGGATGCAGACACATTGTCACGTTTAGGTAGCCACGAGTCATTCTCTTCCATCATTCTAACTGGGCTTCCAGCATTCTAACTAACATTCTAACTGGGCTTCCATCATTCTAACTGGGCTAATTAGTAACGAAAGTGAATTAAGATTTTTGTAGACTATATGGATTTTTATATAACGGCTCAAATTTAGTATGGTTAAATCTTGTAAATATTTAGCGTCGATTGTATGCACAAGGTTGGATAGATAGAAATTCGAGAGTAAAGTTTTATCTTCATCCGAGGATTTTATTTTTCGTCGATTGTATGAACACGGATAGGTTTTTTGTTTTTATTGCAGTTTATAGCAGTAATTTTATAGGTGACAATACTTTTGCTTTTACTTTTCTATTGAATAAATTTAATTATAAATTAAAAACCGTTATTTCAACACTTAAATTGAATATATTAAAATTACATTAAAAATTTTTTTTTCTTTTCAATCAGTGATGTCCAAACTTTATTAAAACCATCAATATTTTTTTCTATAACATTATTTATTTACTGACGTTTCGCCCTTCGTCTGAGAGCATCATCACAGGTGTAAAAACTGTTAATAAAATTACATCATATCACTATTTAATGTTATTGGTTAAATTATTTTTGGGACAATTTAATAAAATTAATAAAAATAATAAAAATCGAACTATGAAAAATCAATGAAAGTCAACTTACTATGTTTTATTGTCACGTTAAAATTTTTTAAGCAACATTGTGTCTTACAATACAATTTTTTAACGGAGTATCTGTGTTTTTTGGTTAAACCGTTTCTAGAATCTTATATATTAATACGCTAACTTTGTACTTTGTACAGCCTAAGGCTTTTTTATTCGAATTTTCACTTATTCCAAATTTTTACTGCTAACTGATATTAGTATAACCTATATCTGAGAGATTTTTGGGATTTTTCGGATCATAAATAAAAAAGTTATAGACGAATTATAATGTATTTTTGAATTCAACTGCCTCCCCTCAAATCAAATCAAATGGATCAAATGGAATCGTCCAAATCTTTTCTTTGTTTATAGTATTTTATATTTTCTTTTCAGTTTACGCATTGATTTAGGAAAGTGTAGACGTTATTTTTCTTTGTTGTTTTATCTTATATATTAATACGTTGAATGTTGTGAATGAATGATAATGGTATGAGTGAGTTTATGCATTGATTTAGTTAGTATTTTATATTTTCTTTTCATATTTCAATTTAGTGCTAAAATTTTGTGGATGTTTACAGATATTTTAATTTTTTTATTTATATGTTTGATTTAAGCTTTGAAACCTTATATTCGTATGCGTAGTATTAGTAAAAATATTCTAATCAAATTTCAGTGTATTAACAAACGTAGATGGAATTTTATACATTTTCTTTTATATATTTTAGTCTTCTTATGTCTTCGTACATCGAAGGATGAACATTTGATATTAAATATTTTGATATTCGTTTAACACCTTATATTCATATGCGTAGTATCTCATATATTAATACGCTAACTTTGTAATTTGTACAGCCTAAGGCTTTTTTATTCGAATTTTCACTTACTCCAAATTTTAACTGCTAACTGATATTAGTGTAACCTAGATCTGAGAGATTTTTGGGATTTTTCGGATCATAAATAAAAAAGTTATAGACGAATTATAATGTATTTTTGAATTCAACTGCCTCCCCTCAAATCAAATCAAATGGATTAAATGGAATCGTCCAAATCTTTTCTTTTCTTATAGTATTTTATATTTTCTTTTCAGCTTACGCATTGATCTAGGAGAGTATGGACGTTATTTTTCTTTGTTGTTTTATCTTATATATTAATACGTAGAATATATAGTTAGATATATATTGTTTGTGAATGAAAGAGGATAAAAAATTGATTATTGATTGTTGTGTTTTTTTTTCAACAATTTTGTAATGTGTGTGTTTGGTATGTTAGTTTGAGATCGTAAATTTGATTGTTAGAATTTTTAATATATATTGTTTGTGAATGAAAGAGAATAAAATCTTAATTAATTTCAAATTTTCAGTGCTAATTGATATTACTGTAACTTAGGTTTTAAAGATTTTTCGGATCATAAATAAAAAAGTTATTATATACGAAAAACTTTTTATATACATATGCATTATAAGTTTACATACATACAAAAACGAAATGAAATTTAATTCTTAAATTTTATCGTATTCGAAGAGTTAGAGTTGTTTGTTTTTTTATGATAGATGAAATAAATGATAATGTTGTGAATGAAGAAATGAATGATGATTTAAAATTGAATATGGTGAATGACGAAATAGTAATTCCCTTAATAATTTTGAGAGATTCGCTCAAGTGTGCTTTGAATGTCATTCCAGGTAACTTTGATTCGTATGTTTGTGGTGCTTTGGATATGAGTTGTCGTTTTTGTCATGCCAAACATATAAATTTATAAGCCTAATATGTTTGAATAATATATTTCCTTACACATATTTTAAAATTCATGTGTTTGTTAAATTTGTCAGATGAAGATAGAATTGATTTGACGTGATAATGGTATGTGAGTTAATATTATTTTTCTTTGTTTTTTTTATTATCTTATATATTAATACGTTAAAAAAAACTTTCTGGAGCCTAAGGCTTTTTTATTCGAATTTTGATTCATTTTAAATTTTCAGTGCTAACTGATATTACTGTAACTTAGGTTCTAAAGATTTTTGGGATTTTTCGGATCATAAATAAAAAAGTTATTATATACGAAAAACTTTTTATATACATATGCATTATAAGTTTACATACATACAAAAACGAAATGAAATTTAAAACTTAAAACTTTATTTTATTTTTTTATACTAGGATTGCCCGGCGTGCTTCGCTACGCTTATAAATAAAGTTTTTGCGTAGACATTGACGTAGAAGTAATGATTTCAAAAAGTGGTAATGAGATATGCTTGCATATAATTTTTAATTTTTCTTTTTAAATATATGAATGAAAAATAATCAGAACTCTAGCTGATCAGTTCGGATATATGACAAATTAGCTATCAAATAAGTTTTCAAGTTAGCTTATTTAATCTCTAACTTATTTGATCGCTAATTTGTGATATAGCCGAACTGATCAGCTAGAGTTCTGATTATTTTTCATTCATATATTTAAAAAGAAAAATTAAAAATTATATGCTAGCATATCTCATTACCACTTTTTGAAATCATTGCTTCTACGTCAACAAAATGTCTACGCAAAAACTTTATTTATAAGCGTAGCGAAGCACGCCTGGCCCTCCTAGTTATTATAATTATTTTATATTTATTTAAGTTTTACTTTATAAATAGTATTCCTTACGAAATTCAATGAACTATACACTCTTGAGATCAATAAACTATGCACTAAGGGAACTTTTTAAATTTTTGTTTTGTTAAAAAATGTACAAGAATGTACGTATCTATATAATCTTAATTATAAGAATAATTATTTTGTGTGACTGATGAGATTTAATAATGATTTGTTGTAAGGTTACTAATTAAATCGAGCGAAAGAAGAGAACGTTAAAAGAAGAAACAACAGTAGAACATATATGTGCAGTTTTATTTATTCTATATTTATATTAGAGATAAATAAACATTGTCTAGTTGAAGGCATTAAATAATGTTTTAGAAAAACTATTAATGGTTTTAATAAAGTTTGGACATCACCGATTGAAAAGAAAAAAAATTTATACCTACAGTCCAATTAAAAACTTTTTTAAAAAAATATATTAAAAATATTATTTATTTTACTATTAATTTATATCAAAAAACAAATTTTATAAACGCAGAAATTTTAATTCAAAAATAGCCACAAATTCAAAATAAAATTGTCCTGCTATGCGCATGTCAAGAAAAAAACAAATTATTTTATTCTTTGTTTTGTTATGTCCGCCAAACTACGTGATATTTAACAGGTAGCATTTTATAAGAAAACTCTAGAACAACAAACTAATAGTAGAAACTAAATTCATGTTCAAGCACCAAGCATTTCCATTTTCATGTATAATACGGCTACATTACATTTTTTCATTAACACTGTTTATCACCAAACAATCAGTTTACATAATCTTCGGACTTCCTGTAAAAAAACATCAAAGGCATAATAGTTATTTTATATGTTTGAATTCTCTCAAAAATATTTCCAATTTTAATTGTTATATTTTGTCTCTTTGCTAAATAAAACGAAACGGGAGAGTCATGCATCAACAAACAATCATTCTCTTTTTTTCCTTTGTTTTGAGTATTATAAATACTAAAAATATTTTTGTATTGGGTGGAGTTGCAATTAAGATTTAAAATCCAAAAGTTGTTCTCGAAATCGAGATTTAAAAATAAATTTAAAAAAAAATTAATTTAACTCTAACTCTAGGGTTAAGTGTAATGTTGGTAACGTAAAAATAAAATTATGCTTTTTTAATGAATATGTGATTCAAAAATTGAATTTTTTGCTATGATCTTTTTTTATTTGCAAAATGAAATACGTTTTTGTTAAAGGAAACAATATATATGATATAAGTTTGTAAAAAGTAATTTTTCCTTGTATATATTTTTATTATATATTTGTTTATTAAATATTGTATGTTTGTTCTTTGTGCAGTTAGATTGGGTAAACGGAAAAGAATTGCCATAGAAAGGAAAACGATTTCATTGTTTCATCAAATTCCTATTGTTGGTTCAGACACAAGGAGTGTTTCTAAGGCATTAAACTAAGGATTAAATTCGTTAGAAACACAAAGTCTGGAACCACCACAACATGATTTAGAGTCTAAATGGAAATGTCGTCAAACTCGTTGTAATCGAGATACAAACCAAATTAACTCAAAACATAAACGCAAAAGAAAAGGATTGGTACATATATATCATCCATTAAGTAAATGGAACTTTCTGTGGCTTATTATCAAGACAACATTCAAGACACAAATAACGTTAGCTTATTTATCTTAATTTTTCTTAACTTACTATTTTTTTGTTTTAATTGGTTTCGAAAAGTGTAAATAGGTTATGAATTATAAAGTGTTGAATTAGAGATCCTTCTTCTGTAGAGTCCGCGTTGAAAAGGAAAAACCATAGTACATTCGTTTATAGTTAAATTTATAAATCCCTTGGATAATCGATGCCTTATAGGCATCTAGTCCAAACGTTAAAGGTCTTTCGTTTCAGTTTGATACAAGAAAAAGAAAGAATAAACCTGAGAATATAATTTTATTCTCGAATTTTTTAATTGTTCTATCCTGATTCATACAATACAAACGACGATTTATCCGAGGATTTATCTTCTATCCGCATTCATACAATCGGCTCTTAGTGCCTATTTTAATAATTGTTGGTAGGTAAAATTGTAGTGTTAGATCTGAAATAGCATTAATTTTTGACTTTGAAATATTTAAAATGAAAATTTTTTGCCTTAGTTTTATTTTATTTTAAACCAATGAAATTCTCTAAAATGCAATGACATCATTCAATTTCATCAATAAAATGAATCATAAAAAAATTTGAGAATTTATCAACGAACGAGGGGAACTCGTTTAGAACATTTTTTGCTATTTTTCATTTCTTTATACATTTTTTATGAATTAAACGTTGGCCTACTGTGATATCAGTTAATTATTTCAAAATTAGATTGAAAATTTTATGCCTTAGTTTTATTTTAATTTAACCCAATTAAATTCTCTAAAATGTAATGACATCATTCAATTTCACCAATAACATTTAAATTATACTAATAACAAATAACAAAATTATACTAATAACGCACGAGGCCCTAGGCCGAGGGCTTTTATCAATACCACTTGCTTGAGGAGTTTGTCAAAAAATTATGAGAATTTATCAACGAACGAGGGGAATTCGTTTAGAAAATTTTTTGCCATTTTTCATTTCTTTATATATTTTTTATGAATTATACGTTGGCCTACTGTGATATCAGTTAATAAGTTCAAAATTAGGCTGATAATTGTTAATATCCCAGTAGGCCAGACGTATAACTATTTGTATTAGTATAATTCAAATGTTATTGGTGAAATTGAATGATGTCATTACATTTTAGAGAATTTAATTGGGTTAAATTAAAATAAAACTAAGGCATAAAATTTTCAATCTAATTTTGAAATAATTAACTGATATCACAGTAGGCCAACGTTTAATTCATAAAAAATGTATAAAGAAATGAAAAATAGCAAAAAATGTTCTAAACGAATTCCCCTCGTTCGTTGATAAATTCTCAAATTTTTTTGGAAAATTCCTCAAGCAAGTGTATTGATAAAAGCCTTTGGCCTAAGGCCTCGTGCTTTTATCAATATACTTACTTTCGAAATTTTTAGCAAAAAATTATTTCAAATTATCACATCCCTTGGGAAATTACAACTGATAATTACCTTGTCTATGTTTATGCAATTAACACTTTTTACGTTGAAATAAGTTCATCATCCAACAGAATTGTACGGCCTCTTTAAACAACATTTTAAAGAAGATGGAAAGCTTAGGAGAAACCTGGTAGAGCTATTCAAACTATTAAAAGTAACGCCAACAACTGCCGATTTTGATTTTAAATGGAAGGGTTTACTGCTCATTATTTTCATGTGGCATAAGAGATTACTTGGTGACATCTCCAATAACTGTCGTAGCATTGCTGGTGCTAACGGAATTTTTTTCAGAAGACCACTGCTGTCTCTCTTCTATTCCAGCCTCTTCTATCATGCCTGAGTTCGTCCATGAGTCCGCTTCTGCTCTTAAACGCATTATTGCACTTGAAGTTGAATTGTGGTCTAAAGATATTAAAATAAATTAAATCCAATTCATCGTCAATGAAAACCACAATCAACTAAAGAGCCATGTGATAAATATTGCTCAGTCTTTGAAAACTACTATTGCCACATTATTAACTTCTTCTAACAAATCTGATGTTCGCAATAATGTATTTTTTTCTTACATATCTGCAGTATCTTCGTCAAAGTCATCTGGCATCTCGCTAATGTAATCATTAAGAATGTTCCATGCACATGTTATTTTAGATTCAACGACAACCTCTCAACTACTTTTTGGATCATCTACAATTACTGTCGTCTTCTAAAAAATAATTCAATAATCAAATCATTTTCGACTCGTCGTGGGAAAATTGTAATTAAAAGGGTGTCAAGTGCTGAAGACTGGGTCATGGTTATTTCTCTGGATGAGTACTGTACTTGTACTTGGATGCACTTCGTATTCACCAATCATTTACTATGATAGCAAATTCTAGATAGGAACGAACAAATTAATTTTCAATTGTTAATAATTTTATTATTTTTAGGAATATTTTTAGGGTTCCGTTTTTTATACTGTTGGTGAGGGTAAAACTAATTTTAAACATTATATCGATTATCTCGTAAACTATACATGCTATGAACTTGAAATTTGATGTGCGTATAAAACTAATCTGTCCACATGAAATGACGGATACAAATAAAACTAAAGTGGTTTTCGTTTGGTTTACAGGGATACGATGTGAGACCTTCGAGAAAATACATTTTTTTATAGATTCAAGTAGGATATCATATGAAAGGGCTTCATTTCAGCATTTCTTAAAAGATTATTTTGGAATTTTACACCTCACCATTTTTTGTATAATTTTGAAAAATGACGTTTTTTCGTGTTTTCTTATCTCGATTAGCTCCAAACCTAACTGATCGAAAATTTTCAAATGTATTTGGAATGACAGAATAGTTAGTAAGTTTTAAAAAAAAAAATATATAAAAGTGTCATATACTCATAATTAGATTTATTAAAAGGGTGGATATGTGAAGGGGTAAAACACTATTTAAAAGGTGGTCAAGTGAGGTGTCATTTGAAAGAGCACTCAATCTAGAAACAAAGGAATTTTTTTTTAGAATTTTGCGATGCACAATTTTTGAGTTATAGTAAAAAAAGTGCGACTTTCAGACCGTTCCCCCCCATACGTTTCGACACTGATTGACAGAAAAATTTGTAAAAATTCACAGAGTTAGAGAATTTGGTAAATTTTGTACGAAAACTATAGTGAAGTCTCCAATAATTATATTTCTGTGTGTTTAGAGGACCGGGGTAGAGGGGGTAAAAAAAAATTTTTTTTGACCCAAGCGAGTGGGGTGTCATTTAAAAAAGCACTTAATTTAAAAATAATTGCAATTTTTTTTAGAAATTTTAGGTGCACAGTTTTTGAGTTATGGACAAGAAAGTGCAAGATTCAGATCGTTCCGCCCCCTACGTTTCGACGATGATTGACAGAAAAATTTGAAAATATTCACAGAGACAAGAGTATTGGTAAATTTTGGATGAAAATCAAAGCGAAGACTCAAATAATTATATTTCTTTGTGTTTGTGGGATGGGTGTGGGGATGGCAAAAACCCTTTTTTGACCCCAATGAGTGAGGTGTCATATGAAAAAGCACTTAATTTAGGAAATATAACAATTTTTTTAGAATTTTGCAATGCACAGTTTTTGTGGTATTGAAAAAAAATATTTTTAGTATGTAGCCTTTCCACACCCCTAAATTTCAACACTTGATTGACCGAAAAAATAATCAAATTTAATCCATTTACAAGTTGGTGTAACTGAATCTTTCTTAAGTTACCAAAAACATCTATGGATAAGATTTAACCTGAATTAACATTTTTTTGCCATTTTTGATCAATGTAGATTTGATTGTAATTTACTATTGACATTTACAATTTAACATCTATTTAAAATTATAATTTTAATACAGCTGGTCAACAAGCTTACGCTTCCTAGGTCAAGAATATGGATGCAGGTGATATTTGTTAACGTCAATATTTTTTTATACAACATCTTAATTTTTCATCTTTATTTTTCATCATAATACAATTTGCTGTGAATGTGGCTATATCTCACTGTAAGCGTTCATCTGATCAATTCAATGTTCTTCTCATGTTATTTACTTTATTTACTTGGTTTGTCTGCCTAATTAACTATCAAATAGCGTTGTGTTTTTGTTCAACGCTATCTACATTTAATTAAGTTCTGTTGAGCCTAACAAATTCTGTCAAGTGTACATTTTCTTTTGCATTACATAAACAATTTATACATTAATCTTACCAACTTTCCGGAATATCAAGTAATCTAAGAATATTGGTTAATAACTAATAACTAACATATGCAGTGTTTTACTGTAAATAAAAGCAAGAAGAGAAACATAAACAAATTCATTTTTTTATTATTATAATTTTTTATTTTTGTCTTGAATATTTGGTTGATATTATATTGCATATATTGTTAATTTGTTTTCATTTCTTTCTTTTGCACGTAAAAGGGATGTAATTTTATTTTGCTCGGAACCTGCAATATGTATACGCTGTTTTATTTTATTTGAACTGAGGGATACTCGCAATTTAAAATTGGTGATTGTTCGTAATTTGGATTACCTTGTGCTATGACTTGAATTAGTTTTTTTGCTGAAATGTAAGAATATACATATAATGAAAAAGCTGGACAGGCTTTCTTTTTGGCTACGAGGTCGTTGTATGTAACGGTTTGGTTGCTTATTGCAGCTAAGCTGTTGACTTTGCAAAATAGTATTTTGAGTTATCAAGCTATATAGAGATTAATTTTTTTGGTCTAAGTGATTAATATATAATTTTTTTATTTTGATTTGTTAAAGATCTATTATTGATCCTCATTTTGTTTTTTATCTAAGTCATTCTGACCAACAAATAAATCAAAAAAATTAATTTCACTAAAAGTTTTTTTGGTGTAATCTCGGCTTTTAAAATTTAAAAATTAAAGTAAAATAAAAATTTTTTTGAAAAAATTTATAATACATAACTTAATTTGTTTTGAATTTGTGAAAATAAACAAAAAAGCAATATATAGTTCAGAAAAGGAAAGTGGCACCGTTTGTTTTGTGATTTGGATGACGAGATTGTGCTTGCTAGATGCTAAAAACTGGTATTAGTTGTAGCACTACTGTATGTGGATTATTTTACAACCTAGACATAAAACATTTCAACAATCGTCATTGCCAAAGGGGGATATTTGGATCAACGTACACGGGAGATATCAATTTGTGTGACACCATTCAAGCTAATGTTTTTTGGGGTTTTGATATATTAAGGAAATTTTGCAGCAAAAAATTAGAACGAACCAGTGATAAAGATTCGTTGCGTTGTAATTTCTCAACCGTTTGAGAATGCTATCGACCTGCTGTAACATAATGAGCAACATCATAGACGTAACAATCATAAGCAGGAAAACTCAAAGGTATAATTTGATTTGACTAGGGGGATTTGCAATCACCATTTAAAAAGTTTAGAACCAATCTTTAAAGTTGTACAATTTAGATCTGGACACGGATTGTTTCTTACATGGAAAATTATTATCTTTATATCTAACAATAAAAAACACACACACAACAAAAAAATATTGCATAATCATAAATAAGTATTATGAACTAAAACTTTGTATTGAAAACGAGTTCTCAAACGATATTTCAATTAGTATCGTATGTGTTGCGAACATATAGGCAAATTTTTAAAAAGTTCGTATATGCATGATATATTTTCACAATTGCTCTCCAGTTGAATGCATGCTCTTTGGCGAATAACGACAAACCATACTAGAATTCAAGGCTGGCAAAATATCACAATTAGACGTACTTTCTCAGCCGAACTGCATAAAAATGATTTGCTGGAATCAATTGTTTTGGTTGCTCAAGAGCGTGTTTCATACCTCAGAATACTGGGACCTAGGTTTTCACAGGTATCTATTTGTTGTGATGAATATTGTGATAAATATTGTATTTTCTGTTCCACAAAAACGCACAAACTTTAATTTTAATTAAATAAAGTTTATTCAAATTTTACCAAACCTAAGTAATATTACGCAATATTACAAATTTTACCGGTAATTTTACCATGGGTAATATTATCTTTGCATCTGAAAGCACGCTTCATGCTTCTCATGAAACACCTAATCGATACTCACCGTCAGCACTCAATGACACTCCGTCAAATTTTATAGTCATTAAACATTGATTGTAAAACAAATATGAACTGGAGTACTGATAACAATGTTGAATTCAACACGAGCAACATTCAAGTTTGACATTTTTCTACGTTATCAACACCTAATCCGTTTTTATTCAAGTTTGGTTCAAATGATCTTGAAGCATCTGTAAAATGTCAAGGAGTTAAGATTGAATATAATATGAAGTGGAATTTTCAAATTTGTAGCTGTGAATGTTGGTAAAAAAATAGGGTTTTTGGGTCGTGGTTGTAAGGTTTTTAATAGCAAATAACGTATTTTAATATATAAGTAATTAATTTATCCCTACCTGGAATATTGTTCTCACATATGGAGTGCAGCATACATATGTAGTTTGAAGTGTCTTGATTCTATACAGCAGAGAGCTAATAAACTTGGAAGATAGCCATTTGATATCTAATGTAAAACCATTCGTTGAAAGTCACAATTTTCAATTACTAACTCTGTAACGATCATATAATGGCGATGGCAAAACGCACGTCAAGAACACTCGGCCTTCTTAATTGATGTAAAAAAATGTTCACTCCATATCAATTACTCCACATTTATAAGTCCTAAATTCATTTCTGGACGGAGTGTTGTTTTCAAACTTGGAATCTGGTAAAAAGCTCTTTTGGAATCTGGTAAAAAGCGGGCTATACGAATTGTTAGTGATCGAAATTTAACATCAAATCTTGATTCCCAACAAGATCGTCACTCTATTGCTATCTCGCTGTTTTTTTATAAATATCCTTTCCAGCATTGCTTGGATGAAACCGGATCCATTATGCCTCAACCATAACCAAATAGCGGAAAATGAGCAAAATATGACATAAATATTTTGAAACGTCAGTTTATGTCAACTAAACTGCTCAAAAATGTCCTATATAAGAACCAAAGAAAATATTTAATTTTATTTAATTTGCAAATAATAAATAATTTTATAATTACACATTACTTGAACAAGAACAGCAATTTAATTTATTAATTGAAATGTTCTCACACCACGTCATTATATTGATAAAGTTGTTGCTCTTATTCTTGTAGATTTCATTATGTTTTGACAAAAAATTCCTTTTGGAATTTATTATAATTATAGTTATCATTAAAATCGTTTAAATTATAATTTTAAAGATAGGATAGATATAACTTTACATAATAATTGTTATTATTGTGGATCGCTTGTCAGGCAAGATTACTAATAAGAAGTTTGAGAAAAAAAATAAAAAAAAGTGTAATGTGGAAACATTAGAAAATTTAAACCGATTTGTCCTACGATTAGAAGGAGTTGAAATGTTACCTTAATTGGACCACCATGAAATGTAATTAAAATTATGTTCTATTTTTTAAAAGTTTTGGAAAATATATTATAGAAGACCATTATATTAATTGGATTTTGTCAACGAAATAGTTGTGAGAAATATTAATGCGTCGGTTTGTTGTTCTTTTGATGATCAGTGAACTTTTATCATGTAAGATAAAGCTGTTAAAAAGGTACAGAAATTGTTTTTTTTCTCTGTAGCATAATCATTAAGTTACATAAAACAACATTAAATTACAATTTTTTATCGTATTAGGAAGTCGGAACATCTTTTGTAAGTCACCGACAATATACGATATTTCTTGATTTGTTCAACCACAATCGTTCCATTTATAACTTACTGCTTGAATTACATAAAATTAAAATTGGGTTAATTTTTTAATGTGAATGATAAAACTATGAGATTAAGACGTTAATTTATGTGGTACCCGAAGAACGCCTCTGTTCAAATATACATAAATTATTTATCGGTAAACAAAAACTTAAAACTAATTTGGAACTATTTTTTGTGCAGAAGCAACAATTAATAAGTTATCATTTAACACTTTTTAATTTGAACATACCAGTTTAATAAATTTAGAAATAAAAATTAATGTTAGAAAAGATTTTGTTAAACTTTTGCAAAATAATAGGTTCGTCGTCTAAGTCTTTTGTTTGCTCTGTAAAATGCTTTTAGTTTTGAAAAACTTACAATTGCTTTTTGAATTCTATTTTTGATTTCTCATTAATAGAGGTCTTACATCTAGTGAAGTTCAAAAGATGTTTTATTTGTGACAGCAAATCTTGATTGTTCTTGTAAAATCTAACAAAAACTGAAATATATTTTTAATGATTAGTTTTCACCAATTATAATCCATCTTGAAGTAAGTTATAAGGTTATAATTATTTAACAGTTTTAAAGATATAACGAATGTTAAAGCTTAAATTGTATGTCCAATTGTTTACTGGTATAAATTATGTCATGATTTGAACTGATGTTGGTCTGTAACTTTATTCTTTTTATTCCGTTTCTTAAATCAAGTGCCATTACTACTCTTAGATAATCGGTTTTGTTTTATATATTTCAAAACAACCATAACATTTAATGACAAGAACATTTTTCCTATATCTTATCCTACTGTCAATGTGAGAATCCATGCAATTTAGTGTAAAAAGTTCCATCTTTTGTTAACTTCTAATTTTTTGTTTTTTTATCTATTGGCGTGACAATCCTGCATACTCCAGTCCATGCTATTGGAAAAACATGTTAACCTGATATGGAACATGCCTCTGGCAATAACTTTGAGTTATCACTAGCCAAGGGTTTATCGTAGGATTATGGCAGATGAACTCTGTTCAATCAATAATGGCATTCACCAATATAGTAAGTGTTTTTTGGTGACGACGCGCTAGTGGTGGTTTGAAAATCTGTATCAGCTTTCTAACTCTATATCTAAACTTCACTTACTTTCCCTGACACTTTTTGGTATAACAAATATGAACAAAAACATTTAAATAAACAAAACCATAAAACAAAACATGCATACATATATAAAGAGTGGGAAGTTGCCACCAAGACGAACAGTGAATGCATAAGTGAAAGATATTGAAAGGAGTTCTCCTCGTGAGACTGAATATGAGAACGTGACAATGGTAACAAACATTGCGGTGGCGGGGAGCCACCGAGGTAGCGTGAAGGAAATGGTAATCAGCATGGCTCTAGGTAGAGTGAAGGAAATGGTAATCAGATATATCATAATCGCCTATAAGCTAGTGAAGCTGGAACTAAGTAGTACTTGAAGTTCTTTGCAGACGTGTTGTCTCTAGAAGACTCAAAGGAAAGGGCTCTGTAACGAAACGAATAGGACCAATCGTCATAGCAAAAAATATGATGCAGACCAGAGCGTCCTCTACGTCGCGGGACGATGCAACGAATAAGCCAGAATCGTCAAACATAACGATAGGTAAAAACACCATATCCAGCCAAACACAAGCTATTCATGTGCAATTAAAAGAATAAGGAAGATATTTTGATTAAAAATTATCCCAAGACGATGCTAAGTGTGAAAGAGATGAGATTGGTTGTTGCACTTGACTTGATACCTAATCTTAAGCTAAGAAAAACCTTCGTCCATCTCCCGATAGCGAAATTGTATTCATTTCACTTTTCTCTAATCAATTCAAATTACAATAAAATTGTAATTTTCCATAAACCATTGATCACAACTTTATTACATCTTTTCTTATTGTTGTTCAACACCTTTACACTAATCGATGTGTTAATAGTATGTAAATAACAACCCTAACTTATTCCAAGGCATAAAATTTTAGAGTCGACGGTATTTAAATTAAAAGTCCCTTAATTATTAAATTAAATCCAATCTAAAGCTAATTTAGTCGTTGTTATTGTTATTGTTGCAAAGTAATCCTAACAATATGACATCATCGAATTTTTACTGATTTAAAACAAAATCATATTCATTTAAAATGCAACGATAAATAGATTTGGGTAATTGAGGTAGGTCAATTAAATAAACGAGAAGACGTTATATATAGGTCAAACAGAAATATTAAAGGTATTCCACTTTTTTAACAAAAAAAAGTTGATTTATGATTTTTTTTTTATATGAAATTTTAATGTAAATATATAAAATTTATATTGCCATCTTCATTGTAAACCGGAGGATTTTTAATTAAATCGAGAGTGATAATCGAGAGTCCGGTTGTTTCTGGAAATTTCGATTTAATTAGGAAGCTTCCGGTGTAAGAAGGTATAAATTCAGTTTTTTCTAGTAGAAAACTCTCTGATCTAATAAGTCTTTTAGACTAATAACTCGCGTCTGAGTTTATAATTGTATAATTAGTTAATCGGCATGGTCGTGTTATCGTGTATTGTGCTAATATGTAAAGCAAAAAAATTTTGTAACTAATGTATTTTGCTAGTTTTAAAATATAATAAAACAAAAAAAATAAAATTATTAATGAAAATGAAAATCTTCAGATTAAATAAAGAAAATTTGTTTTGGTTAAATAGCCTTGTGTAAAGTTTATTGTGTTTGTTATATATACCAAGGCCCTCTAAAATTGTGAATCTATGTGGAGTTTTATTAAATGATAAATAAAAGAAGAAAAACTGTTAAAAGATATATAAACTCAAAAAAAAATCTGTACAATCCCTAGTTAATGATTGTCAGTTACTAATTAAGTTATTAACCATATAGTGATTGTTAGATTAATAATATATTTTGATATATTAAAATTCGTGGACCCATGAGCACGTGATTAGTTTAATGCTCGAGGTCATGCTGAAATGTGCAAAGCTATATATCATGCCGAATAAACATTTGTAAAGTTTATTGAATAATAATGTTTACATTATTCAAATATAATTTGGGTACACGTAGGCAATAAAATTATAATTGCGTGTATGATCTCATGTCAACGTTTTTGCACACTTGTGATTGGTATTGAAGACATCGTTATTAAAAATCGTACGGAGCTCAAAAATATAGGAAGAATTTCATACTTGCTGCGTAATTTTGGATCTAATCTATTTATGTTATACCTGTGCGGGGATTTTGATCAAGATAATACTATCCAACTTAGATGAACTGATGACCACATTACAACATTGTATGAGTGAGTTATTTTGCTTAAATTTTTCTTTAATATAAAAGCTTATACTTATTTTAAATAAAAATAAAAAAAAAAAAATTAGAACCAACATAATATTTAAAATAAAAATCAGTAATAAAATAAAAAGAAACAGAAATAAATTAGAATTAGAAATTTAAAATATAACTTAAAATTTTTTTTTGTAATTGTTACTTATCCTTCATTTTGTACATAGAAACTTTAATTTTTATAATCACATTTGTGATTATCATGATATTAAAAAGAAATATAAAAATAAATTTACAACGATAGACGACCAAATAATATGAGATAGATACTATTTTTTTCGGTGTAGTAAATGACCTCTCTCTTCTCTTTCTCTCTCGCGAATCTTGGATATGCAAATAATTTTTTTTGGATAAACAATACCAATTTAATTTTACAAAACAAGGTACTCTTATAAATTTAATCTTTGTCTACGGTCAGGATCATAAAAAGAACTCTGATACTAGAGCTATAACCCAGCTAAACAAATTGAAGTACCAAGTGATCTTTCTGGAATTAATTAATACATCATCTAGATACCGTTACAAAGAAAATGGCGCCGAAACAGGGACCTGAAAAAGATGTTTATTCCAAATTCAGTTCGTTTTGAAAATTTTTCTTCAAGTTGAGTAAATTCATATGTGTATTTGTAAATTTTGTCTTTGTTTGATTCTGAGTGTAAATCTGAGTATAAATGAAAAATTGGATGTTAGTGCAAAAGTTAGTGATGTTATAGATGTTGCATGTATCCATGTTGTTTGATTTTGCATGTTGCATGATTTGTATTGTTGTATTGTAGGTTGCATGTGTGCATGGTTCTTGTTATATGTTATAGGTTGTATGGTTTGTTTACTCTTCTTGTTGAACAATTAATTCAAAACATTTTTATGCAGGGATGTTAGGTATTTCCGTGAATACCTAGCAACGGGATCTTACGCTCCTGCATTTCCCGAGTTGTTATACTATCTTGTCTCATAGTCCCTTCCCGTATTGGAAGAGATTTTGAGATGACCAAGCCGATTAAATTTATAAGCGCAGGGGTGGAATGGCTGATCTTGTGAGGTAGCATTCCAACGGGGTTTACGATCCTGCGCACCCCAGTTAAGGTGAAGACGTCTGTCTTCGGAGAGTAAGTCAGGTGGGGGTGAAGCATATCTGACATGGAAAATGCTGTGACATGGTGTTTAGTAAATCATGCTCAGACCATTAGAAATGGATCATTCACCCTGATTTCTCAAAAAGATTAGTATGCTTCATCAACTACCATTTTAAAAGGTAGTAATTTGTTTCAATCGCTTAATTCTAGAAGCGTATTGAAATTCTATGCGGTTGGAAATGTTTTTCGGGTGAGAAGCAATACTGGACAATCATCAAGGCGATGATATGACCAGCCTTTGTTTGTTACTAAGCGAACCACACATCCAATCGGCCATACTTTCTAAATTTCAACCATAAGTTAGCTGGGTATGCTTTTGGACTGCACAGAATCAGGAAAACTGGAAAATGCTGGTTCTTGGCTGTTTAGTCATCACCAGACCACCTCTGACTTCTGCTCAGACCAAAAACATTGCTGACCTACTTCTCAAATTTTCTGTAATTTCAAACTTATTTAATTTTTTTTAACCCAGAGCTGGAAGGAGGAGAAGAGATGGTCATTTACGCATCGTGTTCACCAGTAAATTATTTGTATCATAAATTTATAAATATATTATTCATTATATTTTTGAAAGATATAATATTTAACGATAAAACTTATATAATTGAAAATCATACTTATAAAGAAAAATATTTTGATATTTATAGAAAACTTAAAATAATATTTTGAAAGCTTATTACAAAGTTGGATATCGTTGCTAAATAGAAAAATAATTATACAGGCAAATTTCAATAAATTATAATAAAATTTAATCTATATATAAAACTATATAATCTATATATATAACAAAAATTTAAAAATAAATATATAATAAAATATAAATAAATAAATAAATTGAAAAATAAATATACAAAAATTTTAAATAATTATAAATATTTAATTAAATATAAAAATCTAAAAACAATTATTTAAGAAAATAATAGGTAAAAATATTGAAAAAAAAATTGGAAAACCTTTTATCAGCGTGAGAAACATTTCATGATAATTATCCAAATCCATTTATATTGTTGCTTCGCGCTAGTTTTTTTTGTATATACTTAAAATTTCGTTTTGTTGTTTTGTTTACACGTATGGGAATTGTGGAACTTTTGTCCCAAAATAAAAGTTCTAGTGTTATCTTAACACATATTTTCGGTTTTGTATAAGAATACAAACCATCCATAAAATTTTTCCACCGTCTACAATAGCCGTAGTTTACGAGTTTTATCGCAAATTTTTCAAATATAATTATAAACCTTACCTTAGAAAAGAAAGATGCAGAACGATAAGTCCGGATTTTGTTCCATCTGTCAAGAAGAACTTTTGTCTTCCCAAATAATCTCAAGAACTCCTTGTCGACATATCTTCCATGAAAGTTGCGTGACGGGATGGGTTAAACTGAATCAAACGTGTCCGAACTGTCAACAAAAAGTTAAGTTAGATGATTTATTATTGCACTCGAAACTGCCGAGATTCGCTCCGACCGGTACAATTTCCAAACCACAAACGCGATCTCAAACAGCCGAAAAACGACTAAATGTAGGAGTTGCTACCGCTGCAAGTTCTATAACTGCCAGTTCATCTTTACATAATGCTCCTAGGCGGCCCAATTTCAGCTCAACAGTGATGGATCATTCCCAACAAATAAATACCGAAGAACAACTTCATCAAACGTTGAAGGGTATGATGCTAGTTCCAGACGACTTCGTATCGAGGAACGATAAAGTTGAATCACAACCACACAGTTCTCGTATTCATGAGTCACCCTTGACTCCGCCCAGCCATGGTTCACACCTTCACAATTTGTCTCGAGTTTTAAATCCGGTAGCTCACAGAAATCAGGTTAATAACGAAAGAAATTCTAATACAATTCGTAATTGGCATGTAACGTTCAGTGGAAAATCAGACGGTTTAGATATCAATGAATTTATTTATAGGATTGGTGTTTTAAATAATCTTTCTTTCCCTGGTACCAACGATACTTTGGTCGCACACTCACATTTGTTGTTCGTAGATAGAGCTGCAGAATGGTATTGGCGATATCATCATAGGACGCCGCAACTTAACTGGGAAAACTTGTGTCATGCAGCTCGTGTTGAGTTTGGGGATAGGAATTCTGATGATGAAATAATTGATAAAATCCGAGCGAGGAAACAAAGGCCTACAGAGTCTTTCGATACAATGTATAATGATATACTTCGTTTCTGCGATAAATTAAATAATCCTTTAAGTGATCAGATACTGCTAGGTATACTGATTAATAATTTGAAAGTAGAAATCCGTAAAGAATTGTTGTACGTGAATGTCTTGTCTATTGAACAGCTTAGGGAGTTATGTCGCCGACGTGAAAAACTGTGGAATCCAGTTTCATCGACACCTCGTAATGTTTCAGTTAGGCCATTCGTGTCTGAAGTTTCGCCAGTAGTTGATCAACCTGAGATTTCAGAAGTGAGACAACTACACACCGAAATTATTCCTCATTCTTTATCACATCTGGGAATTCCAAAAGCTGAGTTATACGCTTATCAAGGTGTTCCAGATAATTCGAAAAAATTAATTACCTGTTGGAACTGTAAAGCTCATGGCCACGGTTTTCGTCAGTGTCAACGTCCCCTGCGACTCTTTTGTTTTGGCTGTGGTATGGACAATACGTACCTTTTTAAATGCGACAATTGTCGTTTAAACTTAAAAGGGAGCGTGATCAACAAAGAATCACGCTCCCAGAAATAAACCCAACCCAGTGTAACTCAGTAATATCACCGAGTTCGCCATCAGACTTAAAGGACAAAGATACCACAAACAAAGCAATTGATTTAAAGAGGTGTGCACTGAAGAAAATAACTAACTTGGATTCACAACTAAAGCTTTTAAAACGTGATACTACGTTAAGCACACCAACTGTAATCTCTACTAATTGGAAAACACCTTATCAAAGACTTCAGAATTACCTTTCTGCGAGAACACGCTTAGGGATTAATGACGTAGTAGAAACATTAAATCGAACACGATCTACCATCAGATTGCGAAAATTTTGGAAAATTCGTCACTCATTTAAGTCTTCTGTTCTGTCATCTGTAGTTTCAGTCAAGAATGATAATAGACCCTATGCTGAGGTTGTAATTTTTAATACAAAACGGATAGGTCTTTTAGATAGTGGTGCTTCTCTTAGTGCGATTGGTGGAGCGTTCGCTCAAGAACTTTTGGCAACTCCTGATCTTTTGACGCGGTCTACAGCGAAAGTGAAGACTGCAGATGGAGCTAGTCAAAAAATTATTGGCCATTTTAACACAAAAATCTCATTCTTGGGTGTTTACAAAAATATCGAATTCATGGTAATTCCCTCACTCACTCAAGATTTGTACTTGGGAATCGATTTCTTTATTCAATTTAACCTATATCAACCTCTAACAAAACAGCTGTCGTTATTGACTGAAAATTCGAGATTAGCTAGTCTGTCAATAAAAGAACAAGAGAGGCTGGAAGATGCCATCCAACTCCTGCCGTCCTTTTCAAAGCTGGGATTAGGAAGAACTCATTTGTTGGAGCACGTCATTGATACAGGTGATGCGACTCCAATAAAACAAAGACACTATCCTATATCTCCAGCCATCGAAAAGTTAATGGGCGAGGAGCTGGATCGAATGCTCTCTTTAGGTATAATCGAGGAATCTTCAAGTCCTTGGAGCTCACCTGTCGTCCTAGTTAGGAAGCCAGGGAAAGTAAGACTATGCCTAGATTCAAGGAAGGTGAATAATGTCACGAAAAAGCTAGCATATCCTTTACCTCAGATTGAAGGTATATTGAGTCGATTGCCGAAATCCAACTTCATTTCTAGCCTTGATCTAAAAGATGCCTTTTGGCAGATCCCAATGGAGTGCCGTTCCAGAGAAAAAACCGCTTTCACAGTGCCCGGAAGACCACTCTATCAATATGTTCGTATGCCCTTCGGTCTTTGCAATGCTGCCCAAACTATGACTATGTTGATGGACCGAGTGATACCTCCAAGCCTAAAGAATCAAGTTTTTGTATACCTTGATGACCTATTGATTGTGACTCCAACGTTTGAAACACACCTCCAAACGCTTGAAGAAATTGCCAAACATTTGAAGCGAGCGAATCTTACGATCAATATTGAGAAAAGTAAATTCCTTAGACCGGAAATAAAATACCTTGGATATGTGATTAGCAAAGAAGGTATCAGCATTGATGAAGAGAAGGTGGCAGCTATTGCAAGGTTTCCTATCCCAACTTCAATTCGACAAATTAGAAGATTCTTAGGTATGTCTGGATACTACCGCCGATTTATATCAGAGTTTGCGTCACTCACATCTCCTATTTCCAACTTGCTAAAAAAATCAACAAGTAGATTTCAGTGGACGGAAGAAGCTGATGTGGCATTTAACCTAATTAAGAAAGCGTTAACGTCAGCTCCAATTTTGGCCAACCCTAATTTCACCAAACCTTTTATTTTGCAATGTGATGCAAGCAATGATGGTGTAGGATGTGTGTTGACGCAACTCGATGATGATGACGTCGAACATCCTGTAGCATTCATGTCAAAAAAATTAAATGCTGCTCAGCGTAACTACTCAGTGAGTGAGAAAGAGTGTCTGGCAGTGATTCTTGGCATTAAAAAGTTCAGAGCTTATATCGAAGGACACCCATTTAAGGTAATAACAGACCATGCTTCATTGAAATGGTTGATGAAGCAAACCGACTTGGCAGGTCGTCTAGCGCGATGGAGCCTAAAATTGCAGGGTTATTTGTTCGAAATTGAATACCGACGAGGAACCCTGAATGCTGTTCCGGATGCCCTTTCTCGCATACCCTGTGTAGATTCGTTATTTACAGCTGATGAACAGGAAATTGATTGGAATTCACCGATGTTTCAAACGTCAAATTATTTAAAACTAATTAAGATAGTACAGGACGGGAAAACAACATTACCAGATTTGAAGGTATTAGATGATAAGGTCTACAAAAGGGTTAGTTTGTCTTCTTGCATTGAGGGTGAGCAGTGGAAGCTTTGGGTTCCAGAGGAGTTAACTTTTGATCTAATAGCCAAAGCACATGCGCTACCAACTTCAGCTCATGCTGGAGTTGCGAAAACTTTGCATCATCTACGACGATTTTACTTTTGGCCCCGTATGCTTTCGCAAGTACAGTCACAAGTAGCAAAATGTAAGGTTTGTAGGCAAATAAAAGCTAACAATCAAGTTCTTCGAGCACCAATGGTCTCACCAGTTAGATCGGAACGTCCAATGCAAAGACTATACATAGATATTCTGGGTCCATATCCTCGATCGAAGACTGGCAATATTGCGATTCTCATCATTTTGGATCATCTTACAAAGTTTGTTTTCTTGTTTCCGCTCTCCAAACTGACATCTGAGCCGATCTGTAAATTTTTAGACTTTCATGTAATTCGCACATTTGGTTGTCCTGAAACAATCGTCTCGGATAATGGAACACAGTTCACTTCAGGATTTTTTCAAAACTTTTTAGCGAAATACGGTATCCGACACCTGCGTACCGCTCTTTACTCCCCTCAAGCCAATGCTTCAGAGAGAGTAAACCGCAGTATTTTAGCTGGAATAAGGGCTTACTTGAAGGATGATCATACTAAATGGGACACCCACCTAAGCGATATCGCCGGTGCTCTTCGGAGTATGATTCATGCTTCAATTAACTGCTCCCCATATTACGCATTGTTTGGTATTAGCATGATCACACATGGATCCACCTACACACTATGGAAGAGTTTGAAATGTCTGGAGGAATTAAACGAAGAGATGGATCGACAGGATCATTTATCCAAAATAAGAATTGGATTGAAGAGTAAGATCTCAGACGCTTACTTGAGGAGTGCAAGCCGTTATAACCTAAGAGCTCGGAAACCTATGTTCAGAGTTGGAGACATTGTCTTCCGTCGCAACTTCATCTTAAGCGATTCCAGTAAAAAGATTTCTGCAAAACTATCCTTAAAATTTATTGAATCAAAAGTTATTCGACTCGTAGGGAATTCATTGCTAGAACTCGAGGACGTCATTAGTGGAAAGAAAGGTACTTACCATTCAAAGGATGTCAAATATGGCAACTAGAGTATTCTTCAGATAACGATAAAATTTCAAGTGTTTTTCTAATCCGTTGTAAACCCGTGTGTTTCCAAACGAACTAGTTCTGTTGCACTTGACTTGATACCTAATCTTAAGCTAAGAAAAACCTTCGTCCATCTCCCGATAGCGAAATTGTATTCATTTCACTTTTCTCTAATCAATTCAAATTACAATAAAATTGTAATTTTCCATAAACCATTGATCACAACTTTATTACATCTTTTCTTATTGTTGTTCAACACCTTTACACTAATCGATGTGTTAATAGTATGTAAATAACAACCCTAACTTATTCCAAGGCATAAAATTTTAGAGTCGACGGTATTTAAATTAAAAGTCCCTTAATTATTAAATTAAATCCAATCTAAAGCTAATTTAGTCGTTGTTATTGTTATTGTTGCAAAGTAATCCTAACAATATGACATCATCGAATTTTTACTGATTTAAAACAAAATCATATTCATTTAAAATGCAACGATAAATAGATTTGGGTAATTGAGGTAGGTCAATTAAATAAACGAGAAGACGTTATATATAGGTCAAACAGAAATATTAAAGGTATTCCACTTTTTTAACAAAAAAAAGTTGATTTATGATTTTTTTTTTATATGAAATTTTAATGTAAATATATAAAATTTATATTGCCATCTTCATTGTAAACCGGAGGATTTTTAATTAAATCGAGAGTGATAATCGAGAGTCCGGTTGTTTCTGGAAATTTCGATTTAATTAGGAAGCTTCCGGTGTAAGAAGGTATAAATTCAGTTTTTTCTAGTAGAAAACTCTCTGATCTAATAAGTCTTTTAGACTAATAACTCGCGTCTGAGTTTATAATTGTATAATTAGTTAATCGGCATGGTCGTGTTATCGTGTATTGTGCTAATATGTAAAGCAAAAAAATTTTGTAACTAATGTATTTTGCTAGTTTTAAAATATAATAAAACAAAAAAAATAAAATTATTAATGAAAATGAAAATCTTCAGATTAAATAAAGAAAATTTGTTTTGGTTAAATAGCCTTGTGTAAAGTTTATTGTGTTTGTTATATATACCAAGGCCCTCTAAAATTGTGAATCTATGTGGAGTTTTATTAAATGATAAATAAAAGAAGAAAAACTGTTAAAAGATATATAAACTCAAAAAAAAATCTGTACAATCCCTAGTTAATGATTGTCAGTTACTAATTAAGTTATTAACCATATAGTGATTGTTAGATTAATAATATATTTGGATATATTAAAATTCGTGGACCCATGAGCACGTGATTAGTTTAATGCTCGAGGTCATGCTGAAATGTGCAAAGCTATATATCATGCCGAATAAACATTTGTAAAGTTTATTGAATAATAATGTTTACATTATTCAAATATAATTTGGGTACACGTAGGCAATAAAATTATAATTGCGTGTATGATCTCATGTCAACGTTTTTGCACACTTGTGATTGGTATTGAAGACATCGTTATTAAAAATCGTACGGAGCTCAAAAATATAGGAAGAATTTCATACTTGCTGCGTAATTTTGGATCTAATCTATTTATGTTATACCTGTGCGGGGATTTTGATCAAGATAATACTATCCAACTTAGATGAACTGATGACCACATTACAACATTGTATGAGTGAGTTATTTTGCTTAAATTTTTCTTTAATATAAAAGCTTATACTTATTTTAAATAAAAATAAAAAAAAAAAAATTAGAACCAACATAATATTTAAAATAAAAATCAGTAATAAAATAAAAAGAAACAGAAATAAATTAGAATTAGAAATTTAAAATATAACTTAAAATTTTTTTTTGTAATTGTTACTTATCCTTCATTTTGTACATAGAAACTTTAATTTTTATAATCACATTTGTGATTATCATGATATTAAAAAGAAATATAAAAATAAATTTACAACGATAGACGACCAAATAATATGAGATAGATACTATTTTTTTCGGTGTAGTAAATGACCTCTCTCTTCTCTTTCTCTCTCGCGAATCTTGGATATGCAAATAATTTTTTTTGGATAAACAATACCAATTTAATTTTACAAAACAAGGTACTCTTATAAATTTAATCTTTGTCTACGGTCAGGATCATAAAAAGAACTCTGATACTAGAGCTATAACCCAGCTAAACAAATTGAAGTACCAAGTGATCTTTCTGGAATTAATTAATACATCATCTAGATACCGTTACAGTTGATTAATCTGTCATTTAACGATAAAATCATGTTTTGATAATTATTAATTAATTAATATGATAAACACAAAGAGACAATTACGATAAGTTGGTTAAGCACTTAAATAATAATTTTGGTAATCAATACATTTTAATAGTCATCAATTTAGTTTACACATTTAGTTAGTTTTATTGAAAACTAATATTTTTGAGAATGGGACAAACAAAAAGTCAATTTTCGGAAGAAGAACTCCAGGATTATGAGGATTTGACGTTTTTTACTAAAAAAGAAATCTTAATTGCACATAAAAAATTCAAATCATTGGCTCCCGAAAAAGTTGGTCATAACAAAAACGCAAAGTTATCAATGAACAAAATATTACAGTACCCAGAATTAAGGGTTAATCCATTTGGTGATCGAATCTGTAAAGTATTTAGTTCAAGCCATGATGGAGATTGTACGTTTGAAGATTTTCTAGATATGATGTCTGTTTTTAGTGATGCTTCTCCAAAATCTGTGAAAGCTGAGCATGCCTTTCGAATTTTTGATTTTGATGGGGACGACATGTTAGGTGTAAACGACTTAAAAAAACTTATTGAAAGATTAATCGGTGAAAATAGTCTTACTGATAATGATATGAAACAGTTAATTCAATATGTTTTGGAAGAAGCGGATTTAGATGATGACGGTGCATTATCATTTGCCGAATTTGAACATATAATTGATAAGTCATCGGATTTTTCAAACTCGTTCAGGATACGACTTTAAATATATTATCGCGATAAATCAGAATCTACAATATGCTGCTATTCTTAGTTTTAATCTTTCTCAAAATAATCTCACTATCACATTTTATTAGTACGTTGTAGGTTTAGTCATAAACTATAAATCACAATTATTTAAATTTTAGAACATATATTTTTTTTCCAAATAAAACGAGTCGATTTCGAAAACATGTTTAACATTTTGCAATTGTATAGTATTTTTGTAAAATTAGTCCGTACCTATACTGTGTTATATTTATTTAAAAACTAAAATTAATTGTTTGTTAAACGTATTTGTGCTACTTTCTTATTTATAATAATAAAATTTAAAGAAAATGGCGCCGAAACAGGGACCTGAAAAAGATGTTTATTCCAAATTCAGTTCGTTTTGAAAATTTTTCTTCAAGTTGAGTAAATTCATATGTGTATTTGTAAATTTTGTCTTTGTTTGATTCTGAGTGTAAATCTGAGTATAAATGAAAAATTGGATGTTAGTGCAAAAGTTAGTGATGTTATAGATGTTGCATGTATCCATGTTGTTTGATTTTGCATGTTGCATGATTTGTATTGTTGTATTGTAGGTTGCATGTGTGCATGGTTCTTGTTATATGTTATAGGTTGTATGGTTTGTTTACTCTTCTTGTTGAACAATTAATTCAAAACATTTTTATGCAGGGATGTTAGGTATTTCCGTGAATACCTAGCAACGGGATCTTACGCTCCTGCATTTCCCGAGTTGTTATACTATCTTGTCTCATAGTCCCTTCCCGTATTGGAAGAGATTTTGAGATGACCAAGCCGATTAAATTTATAAGCGCAGGGGTGGAATGGCTGATCTTGTGAGGTAGCATTCCAACGGGGTTTACGATCCTGCGCACCCCAGTTAAGGTGAAGACGTCTGTCTTCGGAGAGTAAGTCAGGTGGGGGTGAAGCATATCTGACATGGAAAATGCTGTGACATGGTGTTTAGTAAATCATGCTCAGACCATTAGAAATGGATCATTCACCCTGATTTCTCAAAAAGATTAGTATGCTTCATCAACTACCATTTTAAAAGGTAGTAATTTGTTTCAATCGCTTAATTCTAGAAGCGTATTGAAATTCTATGCGGTTGGAAATGTTTTTCGGGTGAGAAGCAATACTGGACAATCATCAAGGCGATGATATGACCAGCCTTTGTTTGTTACTAAGCGAACCACACATCCAATCGGCCATACTTTCTAAATTTCAACCATAAGTTAGCTGGGTATGCTTTTGGACTGCACAGAATCAGGAAAACTGGAAAATGCTGGTTCTTGGCTGTTTAGTCATCACCAGACCACCTCTGACTTCTGCTCAGACCAAAAACATTGCTGACCTACTTCTCAAATTTTCTGTAATTTCAAACTTATTTAATTTTTTTTAACCCAGAGCTGGAAGGAGGAGAAGAGATGGTCATTTACGCATCGTGTTCACCAGTAAATTATTTGTATCATAAATTTATAAATATATTATTCATTATATTTTTGAAAGATATAATATTTAACGATAAAACTTATATAATTGAAAATCATACTTATAAAGAAAAATATTTTGATATTTATAGAAAACTTAAAATAATATTTTGAAAGCTTATTACAAAGTTGGATATCGTTGCTAAATAGAAAAATAATTATACAGGCAAATTTCAATAAATTATAATAAAATTTAATCTATATATAAAACTATATAATCTATATATATAACAAAAATTTAAAAATAAATATATAATAAAATATAAATAAATAAATAAATTGAAAAATAAATATACAAAAATTTTAAATAATTATAAATATTTAATTAAATATAAAAATCTAAAAACAATTATTTAAGAAAATAATAGGTAAAAATATTGAAAAAAAAATTGGAAAACCTTTTATCAGCGTGAGAAACATTTCATGATAATTATCCAAATCCATTTATATTGTTGCTTCGCGCTAGTTTTTTTTGTATATACTTAAAATTTCGTTTTGTTGTTTTGTTTACACGTATGGGAATTGTGGAACTTTTGTCCCAAAATAAAAGTTCTAGTGTTATCTTAACACATATTTTCGGTTTTGTATAAGAATACAAACCATCCATAAAATTTTTCCACCGTCTACAATAGCCGTAGTTTACGAGTTTTATCGCAAATTTTTCAAATATAATTATAAACCTTACCTTAGAAAAGAAAGATGCAGAACGATAAGTCCGGATTTTGTTCCATCTGTCAAGAAGAACTTTTGTCTTCCCAAATAATCTCAAGAACTCCTTGTCGACATATCTTCCATGAAAGTTGCGTGACGGGATGGGTTAAACTGAATCAAACGTGTCCGAACTGTCAACAAAAAGTTAAGTTAGATGATTTATTATTGCACTCGAAACTGCCGAGATTCGCTCCGACCGGTACAATTTCCAAACCACAAACGCGATCTCAAACAGCCGAAAAACGACTAAATGTAGGAGTTGCTACCGCTGCAAGTTCTATAACTGCCAGTTCATCTTTACATAATGCTCCTAGGCGGCCCAATTTCAGCTCAACAGTGATGGATCATTCCCAACAAATAAATACCGAAGAACAACTTCATCAAACGTTGAAGGGTATGATGCTAGTTCCAGACGACTTCGTATCGAGGAACGATAAAGTTGAATCACAACCACACAGTTCTCGTATTCATGAGTCACCCTTGACTCCGCCCAGCCATGGTTCACACCTTCACAATTTGTCTCGAGTTTTAAATCCGGTAGCTCACAGAAATCAGGTTAATAACGAAAGAAATTCTAATACAATTCGTAATTGGCATGTAACGTTCAGTGGAAAATCAGACGGTTTAGATATCAATGAATTTATTTATAGGATTGGTGTTTTAAATAATCTTTCTTTCCCTGGTACCAACGATACTTTGGTCGCACACTCACATTTGTTGTTCGTAGATAGAGCTGCAGAATGGTATTGGCGATATCATCATAGGACGCCGCAACTTAACTGGGAAAACTTGTGTCATGCAGCTCGTGTTGAGTTTGGGGATAGGAATTCTGATGATGAAATAATTGATAAAATCCGAGCGAGGAAACAAAGGCCTACAGAGTCTTTCGATACAATGTATAATGATATACTTCGTTTCTGCGATAAATTAAATAATCCTTTAAGTGATCAGATACTGCTAGGTATACTGATTAATAATTTGAAAGTAGAAATCCGTAAAGAATTGTTGTACGTGAATGTCTTGTCTATTGAACAGCTTAGGGAGTTATGTCGCCGACGTGAAAAACTGTGGAATCCAGTTTCATCGACACCTCGTAATGTTTCAGTTAGGCCATTCGTGTCTGAAGTTTCGCCAGTAGTTGATCAACCTGAGATTTCAGAAGTGAGACAACTACACACCGAAATTATTCCTCATTCTTTATCACATCTGGGAATTCCAAAAGCTGAGTTATACGCTTATCAAGGTGTTCCAGATAATTCGAAAAAATTAATTACCTGTTGGAACTGTAAAGCTCATGGCCACGGTTTTCGTCAGTGTCAACGTCCCCTGCGACTCTTTTGTTTTGGCTGTGGTATGGACAATACGTACCTTTTTAAATGCGACAATTGTCGTTTAAACTTAAAAGGGAGCGTGATCAACAAAGAATCACGCTCCCAGAAATAAACCCAACCCAGTGTAACTCAGTAATATCACCGAGTTCGCCATCAGACTTAAAGGACAAAGATACCACAAACAAAGCAATTGATTTAAAGAGGTGTGCACTGAAGAAAATAACTAACTTGGATTCACAACTAAAGCTTTTAAAACGTGATACTACGTTAAGCACACCAACTGTAATCTCTACTAATTGGAAAACACCTTATCAAAGACTTCAGAATTACCTTTCTGCGAGAACACGCTTAGGGATTAATGACGTAGTAGAAACATTAAATCGAACACGATCTACCATCAGATTGCGAAAATTTTGGAAAATTCGTCACTCATTTAAGTCTTCTGTTCTGTCATCTGTAGTTTCAGTCAAGAATGATAATAGACCCTATGCTGAGGTTGTAATTTTTAATACAAAACGGATAGGTCTTTTAGATAGTGGTGCTTCTCTTAGTGCGATTGGTGGAGCGTTCGCTCAAGAACTTTTGGCAACTCCTGATCTTTTGACGCGGTCTACAGCGAAAGTGAAGACTGCAGATGGAGCTAGTCAAAAAATTATTGGCCATTTTAACACAAAAATCTCATTCTTGGGTGTTTACAAAAATATCGAATTCATGGTAATTCCCTCACTCACTCAAGATTTGTACTTGGGAATCGATTTCTTTATTCAATTTAACCTATATCAACCTCTAACAAAACAGCTGTCGTTATTGACTGAAAATTCGAGATTAGCTAGTCTGTCAATAAAAGAACAAGAGAGGCTGGAAGATGCCATCCAACTCCTGCCGTCCTTTTCAAAGCTGGGATTAGGAAGAACTCATTTGTTGGAGCACGTCATTGATACAGGTGATGCGACTCCAATAAAACAAAGACACTATCCACTATCCGGCGCCATTTCTTTGTAACGGTATCTAGATGATGTATTAATTAATTCCAGAAAGATCACTTGGTACTTCAATTTGTATAGCTGGGTTATAGCTCTAGTATCAGAGTTCTTTTTATGATCCTGACCGTAGACAAAGATTAAATTTATAATGAGTACCTTGTTTTGTAAAATTAAATTAGTATTGTTTATCCAAAAAATTATTTGCAAACCCAAGATTCGCGAGAGAGAAAGAGAAGAGAGAGGTCATTTACTACACCGAAAAAAATAGTATCTATCTCATATTATTTGGTCGTCTATCGTTGTAAATTTATTTTTATATTTCTTTTTAATAACATGATAATCACAAATGTGATTATAAAAATTAAAGTTTCTATGTACAAAATGAAGGATAAGTAACAATTACAAAAAAAAATTTTAAGTTATATTTTAAATTTCTAATTCTAATTTATTTCTGTTTCTTTTTATTTTATTACTGATTTTTATTTTAAATATTATGTTGGTTCTAATTTTTTTTTTTTTTATTTTTATTTAAAATAAGTATAAGCTTTTATATTAAAGAAAAATTTAAGCAAAATAACTCACTCATACAATGTTGTAATGTGGTCATCAGTTCATCTAAGTTGGATAGTATTATCTTGATCAAAATCCCCGCACAGGTATAACATAAATAGATTAGATCCAAAATTACGCAGCAAGTATGAAATTCTTCCTATATTTTTGAGCTCCGTACGATTTTTAATAACGATGTCTTCAATACCAATCACAAGTGTGCAAAAACGTTGACATGAGATCATACACGCAATTATAATTTTATTGCCTACGTGTACCCAAATTATATTTGAATAATGTAAACATTATTATTCAATAAACTTTACAAATGTTTATTCGGCATGATATATAGCTTTGCACATTTCAGCATGACCTCGAGCATTAAACTAATCACGTGCTCATGGGTCCACGAATTTTAATATATCCAAATATATTATTAATCTAACAATCACTATATGGTTAATAACTTAATTAGTAACTGACAATCATTAACTAGGGATTGTACAGATTTTTTTTGAGTTTATATATCTTTTAACAGTTTTTCTTCTTTTATTTATCATTTAATAAAACTCCACATAGATTCACAATTTTAGAGGGCCTTGGTATATATAACAAACACAATAAACTTTACACAAGGCTATTTAACCAAAACAAATTTTCTTTATTTAATCTGAAGATTTTCATTTTCATTAATAATTTTACTTTTTTGTTTTATTATATTTTAAAACTAGCAAAATACATTAGTTACAAAATTTTTTGCTTTACATATTAGCACAATACACGATAACACGACCATGCCGATTATCTAATTATACAATTATAAACTCAGACGCGAGTTATTAGTCTAAAAGACTTATTAGATAAGAGAGTTTTCTACTAGAAAAAACTGAATTTATACCTTCTTACACCGGAAGCTTCCTAATTAAATCGAAATTTCCAGAAACAACCGGACTCTCGATTATCACTCTCGATTTAATTAAAAATCCTCCGGTTTACAATGAAGATGGCAATATAAATTTTATATATTTACATTAAAATTTCATATAAAAAAAAATCATAAATCAACTTTTTTTTGTTAAAAAAGTGGAATACCTTTAATATTTCTGTTTGACCTATATATAACGTCTTCTCGTTTATTTAATTGACCTACCTCAATTACCCAAATCTATTTATCGTTGCATTTTAAATGAATATGATTTTGTTTTAAATCAGTAAAAATTCGATGATGTCATATTGTTAGGATTACTTTGCAACAATAACAATAACAACGACTAAATTAGCTTTAGATTGGATTTAATTTAATAATTAAGGGACTTTTAATTTAAATACCGTCGACTCTAAAATTTTATGCCTTGGAATAAGTTAGGGTTGTTATTTACATACTATTAACACATCGATTAGTGTAAAGGTGTTGAACAACAATAAGAAAAGATGTAATAAAGTTGTGATCAATGGTTTATGGAAAATTACAATTTTATTGTAATTTGAATTGATTAGAGAAAAGTGAAATGAATACAATTTCGCTATCGGGAGATGGACGAAGGTTTTTCTTAGCTTAAGATTAGGTATCAAGTCAAGTGCAACAGAACTAGTTCGTTTGGAAACACACGGGTTTACAACGGATTAGAAAAACACTTGAAATTTTATCGTTATCTGAAGAATACTCTAGTTGCCATATTTGACATCCTTTGAATGGTAAGTACCTTTCTTTCCACTAATGACGTCCTCGAGTTCTAGCAATGAATTCCCTACGAGTCGAATAACTTTTGATTCAATAAATTTTAAGGATAGTTTTGCAGAAATCTTTTTACTGGAATCGCTTAAGATGAAGTTGCGACGGAAGACAATGTCTCCAACTCTGAACATAGGTTTCCGAGCTCTTAGAGAAAGACTGGTGAGCAAACTGGTTATAGGATTGAGATTTGAGCTATTCACTAGATTGAGATTGGAGGTATGAACTATAAGCCTGGAAACGTTTTGATAGAGCCCAAAAACTAGGTAGCAGACGGTATATTGGCTGATTTCTTTTCTACATAAAGTGGAAGTTGGAACACATTTATTTGTGATAACGATTAGAGATGACATCAATTTTCTTCGATATGACAAGACCAACCCTTGAAAGGTTACTGTCTTTCTCTTTAGGAATGCTGGACCCACTTTATTTGGGTGAATTACTTAGGTCAGTTTGCACTTAAGTCAAATCAAACTTTAGGTCGCAGTGTTACTCATACTAGCTAACCAAATAGCGCAATTTCGAGACCTCCTTCCCTATAAACACGGAAAATTTGTTTTTAAAAATTGTCTTACAACGTTATTATAAATCATAAAAATCTCATTCTTGACCAAAAAACAAATAGCGTTTTATTGTCTCGAATAAATATTATTCTTATTGTTTTTTCCTCTTATTTATCCATAAGAACACAAAAAAACAATGAATAATATTCTTGATTATTTAAAATTAAAAAAAAGTCATATGAATATTCTGATATTGAAAAAAAAAAACAATTCCACCTGTAAGAATATTTTAAGAAAAGAAATTTAAAAAAAAAAATTTACTTGACAAAGATGTTATGTAAGTCGTTCTTTTGTTGTTGTTTTATTTTGTTTTTTGTCTTATTTCATTTCTTTACCTCATTTGTTTTCTTTAACCATTCACTATCCAATATTCATACTATATTTTTTATTTCTTATATAATTTTTTTTTATGTCTTTAAAATTATTCTTATTATTTCATTTATTTATTTAATAAAATAAAACACCAATAAGATAAAGTTAAAAAAAAACAAATGCAAATGACCGTGTGAAATTTGAAATATTTTTTCACTATAGATTTATGATGAAGCTATATGACGATTTATAGTGTTTTTTTTATGTTAGGAAAGAGTGGAGGATTGTATGAGGAAGTGAAATGAAAATGAGAAAGGTTTTGCTGAAGCTAATGTTTTCGAATTTTTCTTCGTTTTTTTAATGCTTTTATCATTTACAGTAATATTTGTTAATACTTAAAGTTTTGATAATTGAGTGCGAGTAAGATGTATTGTAGAAATTTCTATATGTTGTATACAAAAAAAGATTCAATGAAAATTCTTGGGGATAGCGTAGGTATATATTTTAAAAATCGTTTCTCTAAAGTTTAGTTCATTTTCGAAGAATTAAACAACAAAAGTTTTTTATTTGTTTCCATTCCTAACCTGTTCACATTCATTATTTTTATCTTTTTTGTTGCAATATACATTCTCCCCCATGATTTACAGCACATTCGATTAATTTAACTTTCATAAAATTAATTCTTCATAAAAAGAAATTCCAAATCTGAAAACAATAATCTCAGAAGCGAGATCGAGCAATAAATTAATAATTTTTTTGTTTAAACAACAAAATCGAATACAAAAAAATTTAGCAAACTAAATTTATGAGTTTATAGAATTTGTTTCTTCTCATTGTATTTATTCAATTCATTTTTTTTTAAATTTTTAATTTTAGTCAGAAGAGTTCTTTAAAATGGGGGTAATAAGTCTAGTAAACCTTGGCTTTAGTAAACATTGAGTTTTTTTAGTAGAACTTAGAAGTTTTCTTAGAATCTTAGATTATAGTTCTGACTTTAGCATAGAAGAAGTGTCTTATTTACGACTAGATCTATGTGACGTTCAACTTCATACTATGATAGTCTTTATCGTATCGGATTCACAATCCGTAAGTAGAACACTTTGATCTTACTGCAGTTGAATCTTATATTTCTGCAGATTAGAGGTTCACAGATCAAAAAGGTGTGATGTCTTTTTAGACGCTTAAGACGGCATTAGTTTGTTTATGCAGAAATTTTAAGGCGCAATGAATGTTCACCAATTCTGTAGCAATTTCTGCAATAAATTCCTCTCCATCCAGACTTCAAATGTTAGGAGAGCAGTCTTTACGATCACAATTTTTGCCCATGGGTATTTTCATACTTCTGGCCAAGCCAAAAATAAAGCAATTAAAATATAAATGTTGGGATGACCTTTTGGAATATTACTAAAATAGTTATATTTGGTTTATTTTAATATTACAACATTGCAATTATTAAGAGCTTTGAGAAAACTAAAAAAGATGAGCCTCACTACGAAATCTCTCATAAATACTGTTTGAAAATCTAAAACAAATATACAATCGCAACATTTTAATTTTCACAGCATCAATGCCATTACCAAAAAATATATTAAACAAAACTTCAAATCGAAAAATCAAAACAGTTATTTTAACATTTTTACAAAATCGAGAGTTGAGAACTGTGAATAAAATCGATTGCTTACCTAAATCTTAGTTAACATAAAACCAATTGTTTAATAATTTATTTAAGCCGATCATAGCTTTTTTACATGGTTTAAAGCGCTGCGCATATCACTCTTATACTCCATCCTCTAAGTGGGTATGACAAAAAAATGCTCAAATACATTTAAGTCGGTAATTTTCGGAGCTTACCGAATGAAAAAGTGGCTGAATCGAGAAAAATGGGGGAACAAAAGTTTCCAGGCTCGTCAAGGATACGCGCCACATGAAGTATAAAATATATGGTAATCATCAAATGCAATCGCCATGGTGTAATGTTATTTCAACATGTACATACAGTATATGTGGTTCCTTACCTGTGGATGGTTCTCAAAACTTATTTCTTATTATTTTCACTTATATTTATATACTTTAATGTACCTTATAATTTTCATTTAGTGAATAGTTAGGATAGTTGGAAGATCATTTGTACTGGATAAAGAATTTTCTTGAATTAACTTATTAATACACTTAAAATCAACTCTAACTTAAATTTGACTAAAACATAAAATCGACCGTTGTTTATTAAAACTAGAACTCAACTCTACTTCAAAACTAAAATCCAATAATTTATATTATTTAAATTACCCAAAATCAATAAAAATGGTTTGGCCTAATTTTAATTAAAAATCGAAACATTAAATACAATTTTATTGCAGGTCAATTAAAGTTATTTCAACATTTCGATTTATGCAATTATTTCGCTTTATGCAATTTTCGCATAATTGACAATTTGCTGAATTTAACTTTATGTATTAATTTTGTTGATTTTGGATAATTTATATTTTTCGTAATTTCTTAATATATTGTTACTAAATCTATCATAAATCAAAGGAGATTTATACAACAGGGCCCAGGAACTTTGAGGATAAATTTAAATATTCAAATTATAATCATGCTAATTTATTTAAGTATAAAAAACCTATGCTCGGTCGTAACGTTTCCAATTGCAATATGGATATCGCGGTCGAATGAGGCTCTCTAGGTCGAGAGTTCAATTCCTGGAGTGGCACATTTTTTTATTCTTGTTTTTTAGTTTTTATTAAATACCATTAAAACTGTTGTTTTTTTATTCATGAATTCATAAAAATCATAAAAATTTCTTTTTACGATTTTTAATTTGATCGATAATGCAGTTTTTTAAAGTTATTGTACTTTTTTCCGTTTCGTTTAATTATTTTCATTTCGATATTAACAAGAAAATTAATTATTTTTTTGGCAGGCAGTAATAAAATAATAAAATATTGGTTTTCCCATAATTATTTTCCATAGCTTAATTCGGGGAAAAAAATAAGGTAAATACCTAAATACTACTATTTGAGTATGTATTTCTCTTTCAATATGAGTTGACATCTTCATCAAAAAAGATTGATGTAAACACAGTTTAAAGCTGCGGACAATTTATGGTATTTAAATTTATCGATAGTTTAGTTTTTATTGCTATTGTCTTTTAGCACAGTGTAACGTCAATACGAAGTAAAATTTTGAATGCATTTAGGCGATTTTTACGACAAACTCAATATTTTCTTTAGTTTTTAAAAGAAATGTTATGTGGCTATTCTGTTTTTTATACTCTTTGTTGTTGTTTTCTTTTTTCATTTTTTCTATTTTTTGTTGGTGATTGTTGTACCATTTTTGTAGTAAAAACTTCTTTAGTAGGGTTTCTCATTTCCCGTAGAAATTCAAATCCCGGGAAGGCGGGACAAAAATTGTTAAATTCTCAGGTTCCCGGAAAATCCCGGATTCGCTAAAAATCTAGAACTTTCCTAATTGGGTGACATAAAAATGTGTAAAATAAAAACAGTACAAAAAAGGCGCTATTGATTTTTACATTTTCATTATTTTTGATTAGAAACACTTCAAAAAATTAAATAAAAAAGAATTCATAGTTTGTTTCAAGTACACAAAAATAAATTCATAATATTAATTTTTATAATAAATTTTGACCGAATTTTCGTGACGAAACGACCTGCCGCAGAAAAAGCTCTTTCCGATTCAATTGATGTCGGTGGGATAGTCATTGGTGCATTGTATAGTCTAAATTATTTGTGCGCTACTTCAAAAATTACCAATTCTTTTGTGATGTTTTTAATGTCATATGCTACATGTTTTGTGATACAAACAAATGAACATGAACCGAAATAGAAATCACAATAACAACGGTACTTCTCAGCACCATAAGACAAAAATATTGGACCCTCAGTCAGTATTTTGCAATTAAACATTGCATTAGCAAGTCAAAAACTGAACACTTAGAAAGAGTATTAAAGATATTATTTCGATACCAACGTTGTAATTCTGACAGGAAACGCATGCAACAGATGAAGCGCAACTTACCTCTAGAGGAATTGTTGGTTATAAACTAATTAATGCTATTTACCATCAAACATATGGATCTGGAACGTTAAGTTCATGAACTTGAACTGCACCCATTTACTTACACCAGACGGACAACGATATACATCTTGTTGTTGTTGATATATCGAACACGAAAATTGTTAACGTAAACAAACCCCTAAATACAGCGTGGCCAGCTGATACTCTACCATTATTTCCCCACCCAGCAATATACGTTGGTGACTTTAATAGCCATCACAATCAGTGGTCCTACTCAAATAAGAATCCCAATGGCTTACAACTAACTGACGGGACCAATCGACAACATGTTAGTGGTATATGATACGAAAGACATGAAAACCTAATTAGATCTGCTCTATGGCCAAGTTATTACAATCCCGACCTCTGTTTTTCCACAAAAAAAACGAACAACGTAACCCTACTCTAATATCAAGGGCTGTCTTACAAGGTTTTTCCACGCTCTCAACATCGCCTAGTAATTTTTAAGGTAGATATCCAAATCCCACACGTAAACTCTACTCTTCAACCTGGATGCAATTTTAACTAAACTAGAGAGAGAGAGAGAGAGAGGGGGAGAGAGAGAGAGAGAGAGAGAGAGAGAGAGAGTGAGAGAGAGAAGAGAGAGAGAGAGAGAGAGAGAGATGAGAGAGAGAGAGAGAGAGAGAGAGGAGAGAGAGAGAGAGAGAGAGAGAGAGAGAGAGAGAGAGAGAGAGAGAGAGAGAGAGAGAGAGGAGAGAGAGAGAGAGAGAGAGAGGGAGGAGAGGGAGAGAGAGAGAGAGAGAGAGAGAGAGAGATCTAAAATTCAACAAAATTAAAATGGAATATTTTTTATAACTTTTTATAGACATTCGACCAAAAGCAACTTTATAATATGATATATATGTATTGTCCCAGGGCCATCGCCGATTTCATTCGATGAATAACGCATATTTTAACTTCACGAAGCGCCTGTCCTTGATGAGTCCGAAAACATTTGTTCCATCCGTTTTCCTTGATTCGGCCGTTTTTTTTTCATTCGGCAAGCTCCGAAAAATGCCGATTACCCGGGATCTTGTAAATTTGCTACCATAATTTTTTTTAACATGTAACAGTACCAATACTAGGATTTGGCATCCAGGGTAAGAAGTTATTGAAGATTCAAACTTAAACGTGTTCGAAAAAACTCCTCGCAACTTTTGCAATGATTCCAGACTTTCATTTTCAAGTGAGCCTGGATCATATACCAAAGTTTCATCAAGATCTCATATATTTTTGTCAAAAACACAAAAATGAAAAAAACAAACGGGCCACTTTGAATAATTTATTTTAGTGATTTAAAAAAAAAATTGTTATATGTTCTTGATATTTTTTTGTTTGCCTTGTTTCATCGGTTTACCGATATTTAAACTAATTTATCATATTATTAAGAAAATTATGGAAAAATCAATATTATTTTCTACAAATATATCAATTTTCTAAATATTTTGGTTTCTAATTTTTTTTTGTATTATTAAAAAAATGACGAAACATATAGACGCATCATTTACAAATGCAATTACACACATAAATATACGACAGCTATTCAGTCAACTGACTCAAAGAAGTTTTACTTAAAGTGGAGGAAGATTGGCAAGACTTGTGGCAATAGAGAGAGAGAAAGCGCATCCTACACAAAACTCTCAGTTCCATACAAAGCTGGAATAGTCCTGTCCAGACGCACTAGGCAACATACTGATAATCTCTTGCGTTGCTAGGACTCTAATACTAAGGCACACTGGTGGAAAGCTAAAAAGTCTTAGAATGACTGGAATAGGCAACGACCAACTCATTACAGCATAACTGCATCAGCTTTTACCTCGGCTGAAATAATGAGATGAAAGCAGGTAGCTTGGATACTGCTGGTTGTCTAACAAACGCTTCTGAGACACGGAAATAAATTACTCTTTTCAAAGACGACGAAATTTTAGCACCAGTCGTCTTGCTAAGGGGGCATCTGAGTATTGAATAAAAAATGAATTTAGGTCCACAAAAAATATTATGCTTGTTAATTTACAAAAAAATCATTAATAAAACGTCAGTATAGCTGAGATGCTACGGACTATAATGAATAGCGTTATTTAAAGAAGTATTCTGAACTCGTAAACCGCAGACATTGGAATGCAAGTATATTGCAATAAAACGGCTCTAACAAACTTCATTGCACTCTGCTGCTTTAGCACGAGCAGATTGTTTCGGATATTCAAGTTCAACTATAATATTATAGACAACTATAGACGGAAGACAAAGAAATTCTCAATTTAATAGCAAAGCAAAGCGTTCAAGTGACAGCCATGCAAAAGACCAAACAAAATACAAAAATAATTGTCAATTAACTATATAGAATCATCAACATAGATTATAACTAAAATAAACGTGGTGGCTTTGAATTTATCATTGACTGTAACATAAATATCGTTTTATTTATGACTTAACCACAGTTATAGAAGATAAACTCCTCTGCGTCATATCTGATCATATCCAAAAAGCATTATCGATTCAAAAAGCAATTACTAAGTGTAAATCCGACCGAAGAGTATGTACTGATTCCTCTATAAAGCTGATTGAAATGGCTGTCGCAAGCAATTTATAGATGAGTGGATGCTGTTTTTCTTCGAAGAGGTGAATGCGCAGTTTATGTTGAGCAAGCTGTCCTGTCTGATATCTGTATGTAAGGCTCCATGAATCCTTAGTGTGTCCTTGTGTTACGAACTCACTGGCTACCTGGCCGGCTACTTCTGCTGTGAAATGAATTAAACGATCGCCCACCAGATTCCCTAATTTATTTTTATTCGTTTATATTTACGTGGTAAGACATTTTCACAGGTCCTTAATGTAAAATCCATAACGATTGAAAATAAGTGACGATTAAAAGTTAGTAACTATATGAAAAAAAAAAAACGTAATCCCACCATAACAAATAAATAACTAACGCGTGTAAAATGAAAATTAAATAAAACGAAAAACTATTTATGCTTATTAGATAAACGAATCTACCACCCGTAGCTCTTAATTTTACTATTTTACATGACATTACATTTTATTGCTGACAAAATATCAAGTTCAAGTCCCATTATAATAATTTATTTACAAAAGTAAAAAACTAATAACAATTAATAAAAAAGTTCAATCAAAATATGAAATTCATTCAATAAATAACAAAAAATCAAACCAAAAATAAAGGTTCGTCGTCTAAATCTTTCGTTTGATTAATTATTATTATATTTTCTTCGTTCCAAAAAATAAAAAACAATAATTATATATTTTTCTTATTCTGTTAATTATAAAATATAAAAATATCAAATCAAAAACTACATAAAACAGTTCATCATCATCAAAATATTAATTTTATTTGATCATTTGAGTCGATCTCGATGCTATAAAAAAAATGTCTTAATTAAAAAAAAATTATGAAAACTCAATAAAAATTCATTGATTATTTCTTATGTATTATAATTTAACTCTTTTTTATGTTAGGTTATCGTGGACGTTGTGAAATATTAAATAAAAGAAAAAAATCGTAATATTTATTTCGATGTTCATGAATGACTGTTTTGTCGTTTACTATAAAATTTAAAGCAATATTTAACTTTTAATGATAAAGTTAAGTTCGATTTGTATTAATTATTTATTTTGATTGAAATGAATTACCTTTTTTTATGATTAACGATCAGTGAGTTATAATAATAAATTTAAAGAGAAATGTTTAACATTTAAAAACAACATTAAAATTAATTATATATTTTTTTGTTTTAATTGTATGTATTTCTTGGCGTACAGATATAGTATTTATGTCAATGCAATGAAAATTGTTTTTCACTTAAGGTATTGGACAAGCTAATAATCTTTAAGTTCCTTTAAATTTTTAAGTCACAAAAAACGGATTATCCATGGAAACAAAACAAACAAGCCAAATTAACTTGTTTTCGAGTTTTTATGTCAAACAGAATTTTTTTAATTTGATTCTTTGAAATAAAATTCACATTCGTGGGAAAAGCAGTAATTTTATTTTTAATTTGATTAATGCAATTTTTTGTAATGATGAAGATAAAATGTGATAATTATATATATTCCACAGATAGTTTTTTTTAAACGAAATAAATGATTATGTTTTATAAATTACGATTAGTGATTAGTAAAAATTACAGTTTATGATTTTACGACAGTGAATTATGAGTTTATTGAACTTTTAGAAGGAAGACATTAGTTTAATGTATTTGGAGTGATAATAAAAATTGGAAGGTGAGAAATTAATTTATAAATGTTAATTTGAATATTATACTAATTATAAGAATTGGATGAGAAATGGGACGAATGGTTGGTTGTGTGATTATTTTTAAAAATTGATAAAGAAATTTATGAGAGTATAACTTAAATTGATAATTTATTTATCGTTATCTAAATTGGATTGTATTTATAGATTATCGGGACATTTTTTATAAAGAGACATAATCTTTATAAAACTAGTGGTTTATTTTAGGTTTAAAAAGAGTCCGTGAAATGGTTGAGACCATTTCCATTGAAAAAATATTTATTTGTCACATATTAGATAATACTAATAAAATATGAAAATTATCTCACATTTCTCCCAAACGGATTTGATTTTTAATTTTATTTGAGGCAATTATGCTCTAAAGTTTTTTAGGTACGTCAGAATAAAAAACTGTTTGATTAACCAATCGTGATTTCGTACACTTCAAGTACAGTAGATTTGCATGCAAGTGCGGGAAACATTTTGACTGCCTTGAAACCAATGGATTCCATTTAATAAAAGTAAAAAAAAATTGTATACAGGACCTTTGATTGATTTTTACAGCATTTACTCTGATATTTACTTTGCCTCTTAGACGTAGCTCAAATTCTTACTTTTCAATAACTTATAACATTTCTCAGTTTTTAAAAGCAAATTGCCAATGCGGTTCAGTTTTGTTGTTTTTTTATTATATGAGAAAAAATACGCAATGTAGGTATTTCAAAATCGCAAGAAAATTAAATTCCGAGTCTAGTCTAATTGACTTTTTAGTAATTCAATTCTAGACGAGCATTGTAAATATTTATGATCGATTATGATCTATTTATGATCAAAATCGATTTGGGCTTATTTTTTCTACGTCGGCGATATTTTTGTGATCCGTTGGAACGAAAATTACTATTTTAAAACCACTGTCTTTCTTCTGCAATTTTAAGATTTTGAACTGCATATTAAAATAGATAAGTGCAAGTCAATTTAAATTTCCAAATTTTGCCTCCAATCTCCCTAGTTCAATGGTCGTCAAACAGGTTAAACGATGCATTTGAATGGCAAAGTACATAACCTCATTAAATAAGTATGTTGACCAGTGGACGAAACCTATGAATTTTCATGTGTTTACGCTCTGAAACCGAATTTTGTTATAAATTCAGTCTTACATATCTTGGTTATGCCTAGTACAAAAAACCATTTAGTGAAGAGTTAATTTTGGTAGGTTGAGTAGATTTGGCAAGACACAATTCTCCAAAAAAATGTGTCTGAACCCGAAACTTTTTTGACAAATTGTTTTCAGTAAGTTTTTTCCTCCTTTTTCGTTTTTCCTACAAAGGATTTATATCAAGGGCATTGTTACGTATTATCTCTTTAATTAATTTCTCTAAAATCAGATAAATAAAAACAATCCACTCTGATATCTTTGTTCTTTATGTCTGGATGGAGCATAAAAAAGGAACATTTAAGGAACTGATGGCAAAAAGATGAAGGAGGATCAGGGTCTCTGAAATTTGTTTCTGCTGTAAGAAATTCATCAACAATACCGATTCGGCATGTGTCACCTTGAATCTTTATTCATCACCAAAACTTGTCCAGCACTTCTCGGATTAACGCTTGTCTAGAACTAGTAAGTTAGCGAAATCCGAAATTCGACGTCCACGCCGTGCTGCCTTGGTAATGCTGACAGAATTAGGTTGGTGTATTGGAGACAAACAGAGTAAAAACTGCTTAGTCAATGACGCTACATCACGGCGAATTGGCGCTCTACAACCAATGCGACTCAAGCGTCTGTTCTCCATGTCAGGGGCGGCTTGGAGCGGGCGTCTGTCTTGAATCAAGGGGCTCGCTATATAAACGTGTAAAAAGGTTGTTTCTGGTGACCTTAATATGCAGAACGGACCCATTCACGACAATTTGGGTTGGGCCTAAGGTTAACACACTAACCCCGGAAAAAAACTAATTTGTTAAATTTGGTTATCAAAAAGAGAAAAACAGACCCGGAAACAACAACAGAATTTTACCTGGACGTGAAAAAGGACCAGACTACCGAATCGGAACGTGGAACGTGCGCAGTCTGAGCGCTCCTGATGCTCTTATAAGTCTAGAAACAGAGGCTGAGAGGTAAAGGATGGATATTATTGCTCTACAAGAAATTAGTTAGCCGATAATCGGAAAACAAGATTTGGATAGTCACTCTCTATACTGTAGTGGTCATCCTTCACGAAGAGAATTTGGAACAGGCTTTCTTGTTGGTGCACGCATACAAGAAGTCGTGATGAAATTCATCCCGGTCAGTGAGAGGATCTGCTACCTACGTGTACGCGGTACATATAACAATATTTCTCTGATTGCCGTGCATGCACCAACTGAAGCTAAGACCGTCGACGAGAAGGATAATTTCTACATAGCACTGGAAGAGCGTTATGAAACAAACACCAACACGCGACTTCATTATGGTTCTTGGTGACTTTAATGGACAGGTTGGAAGAGATATCTCTTATGGAAATGTGGTGGGTCCCAACAGCCTGCATTTGAATTCGAATGATAATGGTGAGAGAATGACTGAGTTCACATTATCAAATAATTTGAGAATTTCCAGTATGTTCTTTCCGCATCGTTCGATTCATAAGCAGACTTGGGTCTCACCGAATGGAAACACTCGAAATCAAATTGATCACGTTCTAGTAACAGCACGTTTCTTTTCGAGCGTTCGGGATGTGCGATCCTTTAGAGGTGCATACATTGGAAGTGATCACTTCCTTGTATGTGCAACGATAAGGTTCCACTTCCCAAATCCAGGCATTCCAAAACTTAATCAACGGAAACGTTTTAACATCTCATCATTAAAGAATGCTGAAACAGAAGAGAGATATCAAATCCATATTGCCGAAACATTGGAGACATCAGAAACCATTAATGGAGACGTCGGTAAGTCATGGTATTTGCTCAAAGATGCTGTTTTAAGCGCTGCTGAGGGAATACTTGGACGACCACAGAACCACTCCCAGAAGCCATGGATGGATCAAGCATGCCTTGATGCTATTCAATACAAAAGAGATTGCTATCTGAAGTGTCTACAAGGACGCAACACCAGGTCCACGAAGGAGAATTATAAACTGTCAAGACAAACCGTTACAAAGCTGTGTAAACGAACGAAGAGAGAATGGTGGAAGAGACAGTGTGAGGAGATTGAAAGCTTCAATAAGGAACATGAATCGCGTAACTTCTTTCAACAGGTTAAAACCTAAAAGAAGGGCCCTCAAACTAGATCGACTGCTATTCAAAACGAAGATGGGGAGCTACAAGTAGACCTTAAAAATATTTTAGATACTTGGGCCGCTTATTTTGAGAATCTTCTCAACTTAAGTGACCAGCAACAAGTCGGGCGACGAGCAAAGCTTATTCGTACGTCAAAGGTACATGTAGAAGAACCCACCAGAGAGGAATTCGATGCGGCGCTGTCTAAATTAAAACGCAATAAAGCACCTGGTATCGACGATATAACATCCGAAATGATTGTACATGGTGGCGAAACTCTATCCTTAAGATTGTTTGAACTTGTTCAAATGATCTGGAGGACTGAAACCATGCCACAGGACTGGAACACAGCTATGCTGATACCAATCCATAAAAAAGGTAATCGCCTACAATGTGCAAACTACAGAGGAACTGCTCTCCTTTGCACAGCATATAAAATCTTTTCTTACATTTTGCTATCCAAAATCAATCCTTTTGCTGAACAACTGTTTGGAGAATATCAGTGTGCTTTCCGGCGGGGCCGAGGTACTATCGATGCACTTTTCTCGATAAGGATGATTTTGGAAAAGTGCCGAGAAACCAACATACCTGTGCACCAACTTTTCATTGATTTCAGGCAGGCCTACGACTCTCTCGAACAAGAGACTCTATGGTCTACTCTGGTGTCAATGGGAATTCCTGGTAAACTGGTATCACTATGCAAAATGACAGTACAGAACTCTCAATGCTGTGTGCGAGTAGAGAACGAAATATCAAAGTTTTTTAAAGTCGACTCCGATTTAAGACAAGGTGATGCTATCTCTCCTATACTTTTTAATCTAGCCTTGGAATATGTTTGCCGTCAAAAGAAACTACCGACTAATGACAATGTCTTGTCAATAAACTCAGTACAGATGATTGCTTACGCTGATGATGTTGTCATCCTCGGCCGAAGTGAAGCTGTTATGAGTGAGACTTTCAAGTCGCTTGAGAGTGGTGCAAGAAAAATTGGTCTGCAAATTAACTACAATAAAACCAAACATATGATTGTTTCAAGAGAGGCTGAGAAGAAAGATTTGATGTGCGGCGATGAACGAATTGAGGGAGTTGAATCTTTTAAATATTTGGGATCAATGCTTGACTCAAACAACAGCATACTTACAGATATAAAAGCTCGAATCGCTGCAGGTAATCGAACTTTCTACTCAATTAAACCTCTCCTTGGATCACCGTATGTATCAACTAACACCACTTACACAAAATGACGAATCGCATTTATCTGTATTTGAGCGTAAGATCCTACGCTACATTTTTGGTCCACTTAAGACAGACGATGGAGAGTATAGAACCCGGTATAACTTTGAGATCAGAGACCTTCTTGAGGGTCCTGATATGATAGGTTGTATCCGTTCTAATAGGATTGCTTGGTTTGGGCATGTTCTACGAGCCGATTAACAGTCTGGAATGATTAGAAAAATGTACGTTAGTACCCCAGGGAGTGGGCGACCGCGAGGTAGACCACGACTACAATGGGAGACTGACGTAATAAACGACCTTAAAAAAATCGACTGCCATGGTAATTATGTCGCTGTTGCGAAGGACCGTGGTGAATATTCAAAGCTGATCAACCTGGCAACGCTCCTACATCGAGCATGAACGCCTTTAAAAAAAAAAAAAAGAGTACTAGTAAGTCCCAAAAATTGCAGTCTTTTTACCCCAGCCATAGGTATTTGAGTAGCATATTTATTTTACGCAACTTTAGTACTGGTAACGCAAAAGACGTTATTGCATCCAAAATGAAATTGAAATTTTGCATTTTACTTTTGATATAATCGTCAAACAAATGGAAAAGTCTCTAAGAGATTTATAATCGACTCCTATCGAAAGAAAAGGTTCATGGATTGTTCGAGTCTCGGCGCTAGTTGTTTGTTTGCCAGAAGCACTTTAGTTCATTTATTTTGTCATGTTTTTCAAATTTAGCAGTAATGGACATATTTTTAATTTGTATTGACCAATTTGTGAAATTTTTCTTAAAAACAATTTGCAATAATATTTATCTTTATTTCTATTTCCCCGATTTTATGCTTTCCTCAAAAGCATTATCTGCTGCTTTGCAAAAGGAATTCCCTAAATACATTTTTAATTTATATCGAAGACATTCCAGTTTTAACAAAACAAATCAAGAAATTCTGAGAATAATCGACACCGTTTTTTTTATTGTGGGTCACGAAGCTGAACTAATTAGTTAGCTAGTTCGAGTAGCACTGTAACCTAGAGATCTATTGTGCTTGACCCTGATGCTGTTATAATGCAGATGGCGTTGATGTCACCGCAGAATGTGCAATGTGGTCGAACCCCATAACATAGTTAATTAGCTGGATTGAACCTATATTTTGTGATAGAGGAAGTGCTAGTCTCCCCTGACCGAGTTTAATGTATCTGCAGTTACAGATAACGTGTACCATGGTTTCTTCCGCCAAGTTGCAGAGTCTGCTTCTGTTGGAGGCAGCAAGGCCTAATTTGTTAAGGTGGTGGTTTTTCGAACCGTGCCCTGTTACGCACCATGTTAATATCTTTAGAGACTTTCTCTTAAGATCGATTGTTTTAAGAGGGAAGACGGGAAAGTGGTCTAGAAACTTTTTTGAATGCAATAGACCTTCCCGAATACACCATAATTGTTTATTTTGTTCCTGTTCCTAGCTTTGGATAAAGCATTTGAGCGAACTCCTGGTTATTCCAAAGCACGGTTCTGGAGTAATGAATTTTGTAATGGTGCCATTTTTGGCTAGCAAGTCTGCAAGTACATTGCCATATACTCCTGTGTGACCAGGTATCCACACAAGTATTACGCGGTTGACTATCCTGACTATCAGAAACAATGTATATATCTGCGTTGATGGCAAAGGTTTTGGCTTGAAGTATTGTTGCAGAGACACGCAGTCCTAACGCCGGTTTGGCTCTGGGACCAAACATTACTGCACTAGTGTTTTCATTGGTTTGGAATCTATCCGTACCCCAGATGCTGGCATTGGATGGTAGTGTTTGTAAGTAGCTCTCGATTCCTTCCCTGGCCCCTATATGGACAATAAACCGTCTATCTAGATCAATTATATTTGGCATACAGTCCAAAATGTAGTAGGTCTCACTTCGTTCTGCTGTTCCGAGAGGATCGTTAGATGACCGGTTGGGATACCAGGTTTGATTGTTTTGACTAGCTGCACTCTATGAGTGTTAGATACTGCTGCAGATCTGATGTATAGGTGCAATGGAGGTAGTAGGAGAAGTACCTCCATTGCAGATGCTGGTGTGGTTCTAAAAGCACCTGTGCCATGGAGGCACACAAGTCTCTGAATTTTTGTGAACACTCTCTGACCAGTTATCTGGTTTGTTTTTGGTTACCAGACCAAAGCTGCGTATGGCAGTATCGGTTTTATTATACTTTGATGTAACCAAACTATCATTTTGGGGCTTAATCCCCAAGTTTTTCCAAACAAGTTTCTAAACGCGAAAAAAGCCTTTTTTGCTTTGTTCAACATATGTTGAAGGTGTGAGTTCCAAGTGAGCTGAGTTTGCTATCTAGGATCACATTCAAATACTTAATCTCTTTGATTACTTGTATCCATTTGCCGTTAAACTTAGGAGGATTAAAATTAAAACTTCTTCTGTTACTAAAGACTATGGTACTAGATTTTTGTGTATTGACAGACAACTCCACTTCGTTGCACCCCCCTTGGCTGCTTGAATTTATTCACTGACAATAGAGTCATATTTACCTCTCATCATGATTGCTATAATGTCGGTGTAGCCTACAGATGTGGCCCCCAGAATTTTTCAGCCTATTTAGAAGATCATCAGCAACTATCAGCCAGAGCAACGGAGAGAGCACCCCTTTCAAGAGACATCCTCTTGAAGCCCTGACGGTTACCGATGTATTTCCTAGTGTAATTGTAATTTTCCGACTTTATAGCATGTTTATGATCCACGACAAAATGTGCGTGTTTAGATTTTCTTAATGGCCATTTCAGCAATAGTTTGGAAATGCATATTATCAAAGGCCCCTTGTATGTCCATAAATGTGCATGCAAGTGCCTCCTTGTGGAAACTTCAAATACCTCGGGTCTGTAATAACATCGTCAAATGACATGCAGGCAGATATCAAATCTCGTGTCTCTGCCGCATACAGAGTTTTCTACGCATACTCAAAACTTCTGCGATCAAAACATCTTTCGCGGTCGTGTAAACTCACAAAAACACACTTTACAAAGCATTAATCCGACCTGTGCTTACATTTGGAAGTGAAAGCTGGACACTGACTTCCTCCGATTGTAGAATTTTATCAACTTTCGAGAGGAAGATCATATGAACAATTTATGGTCCATGCAAAGTTGTTGAAAATCAGTATATGAATCCGAATGAATCATGAAACCAAACAGCTTCTTGGAGGCTGCAATGTAATCGGATTCATTAAATCTAACCGGGTTAGATGGTTTGGTCATGTAGAAAGGGCTCCATTGGATAGAATGATAAAAAAGCGTCCCAACAACAACCAGCTGGTGTTCGTCGAAGAGGAAGACCTAGACAACGCTGGCGTGATGACATCATTCAAGACCTTCGTGATATAAGATGTCGAAGCTGGGGTCAACTGTTCATTGAACGAGATGATTGGAAGCTGGTGGCACATACGGTAAAATCCATCCATGGGATGTAAACGCCAGAGAGAGAGAGAAAGTGCCTCCTTGTATTCCAATGTGGTTTCAATCTCTTTTACGACTTTATGCAATGCCGTTTCCGTAGATTTTCCGGTTTGATATGCATGTTTGGTATCCATTAGTTGAGAGCGTTTTACTTAAAACATATATGCCGTTTTCAGAAGAAAAGGTGAAAGACTTATTGGCCCGTATGATTTGGCTTCGTTCGATTTCTTTCCTGACTTGGGTATGAGTACTACTCTAGCGTCTTCCCATATGTGAAGAATGTACACAAGACTTAAACTTGCTATAAATAAACGCTCGAGGTACGGGAGAATGGTAGCTAAACCTCTTTGCAGAATGATTGGGAAATTCCGTCGCCACCTGGGGATTTTAACTGTCCGATCGATTTGATTGCCCAGATCATTCTGTTTGGGGAGAATATTCTGGTGATTAGTTGGTTTAAAATTTATTAGTTTTAGGATCAAACGGACCATAGTTTTGTATAGTTTCCTCTTCCAAGCTCACAAATGTAAAACAATGGATGTGGGTCTATAATAGTGTTTCTAGAGTCTCACTGCAGCTGTTAGTGAAGGTACTGTCCAGCCTGTACATTGAACCCAGAGGGTTTGTGTGGTTACACGCAAGCAATTTTTGGAGCCTACACACCTTATGTGCTTATGTTACTACTACCCCACACGGTGTGATGAGCATTGGCATTGCAGCAATTAGTAGGTTGTAGTGTTTATCTTTGCAATGCCAAATTAACTTGCTTACCTTATCATTTGGTATTTCCTCCTCATCTCCTGGAAAGTACGCAGATGCTAAGATGAACCGGCGAGCTCCGCTGTGGGGAAGAGGGATTTCAATCTGCACAGTTGTTAGATCTCTGCAAATGAATTCTGTTATGGGAAATACTTTATATTAGTTGTATGTTTTTGTTGGTCGATAGACCTTTTATTTTTTTACTGTCTGCCCATGGATGAACACAATATCATGCCTTTTGGATAAAGTGGTTTAAATTAGCTGAGGCCATTGCTGACCAATGCAGATTAGTTTAAACGCAACATACTTTAGGCATTTTTTTCCCAACAGACGGCTATGGTGGACCAGCGGGGACCTTCAGTAGGCCATGCTTTTTGCGTGGCGCTGTTTTAGTTCCCTTGGACGCAATTCTCTCGTTCGGGGTTAGGTTGGTGATTTTGACACTTAATTGTTTTACTCTGATTGAGGAGGATTTGTTTGTCAATGTTTGTAGGTTAGCAGACAGCGATCTAGAAACAAACTTACCGAGGCAGATGTGGATGGTTCTTTACATGCGACTGAAATTCCCAAAGTAGTGCCACCTAAAAAGAGCACTACTTTGGGAGTAGCTACCTAAACGGAGCACTAAATAAAGGGGTTGCTGATGCGTTCTCGGTAGAACTGGGTATTACTACTTATGGTATCACAGTGTAAGGTTGGTTTGGCTTTCTGAACATTTCGATTCTTGCATGAATCACACCGAACCTCCAGTTTAACCTTAATTAACTTTAAGATGTTTCTCGGATGCTGGATCAGGAATGAACACCAACATCATGAAATCATTTTCAAAAATGTGCTGCAGGTTTGTCCTTGATCTCGGCCTAATATCCAGCTTTGGGCCCCGAGTTGCCTTAGAATCTTCTCTGTCTATTCTTTGGCGCAGTCTGGAGGGTCACCACATTTGCAACCCACTGCGTCGATGTATTATCGGCACAGTTATGCAGCTAGCAACCAACCATTTTTTTGGTTTCAGCCTTCGAAGTGAGGTTTAGTAACCTCCAATTCTCGCTCTACTACCAACACTATGAGTTGTATTTTGAGCTTGCTAAGTTACCCAGAACTCGGCTGGGGGGTTGGGAAACCTTTAGCAGTGATGTAGATACGCTTGGTGACATCGCTGAATGTTGGAGGTTCAATTGTACCCACAACATAGCTTACAGTGTCACGCACGTGCTGTGGTCAGTCGCTGGCAGATAGCTTGTGCCGTTTTATTTCATGTTTTAGTTTTGTCGATCCGTCTTCTTGGAATTTGAAACATATTGTTACGAAAATTGACCTGAAATTAGAAAAACTTATTAATTTAAGTTCAATAACTTAGTCATTGCTGTTTTATAGCTGTCATATTTTGTTTAAGTTTAATAAATAAAAGGAATGAATCTAATTATTCGTTTTAAGTTCTGGCATAATGCATATATAATAAGGCTGCTACTATACCATCGTTTTATACCGATCTCTGTAGGAATAAACTTACAATCATAAGATGGAATAGCAACATTAAAGGAAAAAGAAAGAAGAGAAAATGCCGTTTATAAGAAAGCAATTTCGAATGATGACTGCACTTGATCCTGAACTGAACTGAATTGAACAGAATTGACAATTGACAAATGACAATTCTGGATGCCAATAAATTAATAAATATTTATTCATTAACAATTAATGCTTTTCGGAATAATTTATTAAAGCTTGAATTAAATAATTAATTAAACTTTTCTTTTCTTTCTTGAGCTTTGCAGAGTGAAAAATCTGCAACATTGGTGTTAGAAGTGGGATTTGCTGGAAACCACTAAGCGTGAGAAATAAAGGAAAATAGCTGATGTTAGTTTAGTCAATCTTGGTGCTTTGATCAAAAAGGAGTCGAAAGTGGCAGAGAAGTTAAAAGATGATTTAGGTTAAAATATCAAAGTGAATTTCCGCCATAAAAATTCAAAACGGTGTAGGTAAGATTGATTAAATGGTCGATAATCTCTCCCATAAAAGGCTTGTTTCCGATACACCGGAATCCGACAATTAAAATAAAACCATATCCATTCGATGGAAAGACAAGTGGGAACGACTATCATACACAGTTTGAGATGGCTGCAGTTGCGAATAAGTGGGATGACCGTACTAAAGTCAAACAGTTGTTATAAACCGTTATTCGGTGAGATGTAATAAGTGTAATCTATTAAAGCAATAAATTAAACCACACTCGGCATCTGGTTCAGGAAAATCTCTAAAGCAAAAAGGATTTAGTATTTTATATAAAAAACTGCAAATAAAAATAAAAAAACTTAACTTATGAATATTGTATGGTGTAGCTGTCGTCTTTTTTTTATTTCCTTTTGAATCCGTTCACAGTTTTGTATAATTCTTTTCAACATCATCAATTATATATTCCGTAATTTCAATAATATAATCTGATTTGATGACAGCGTTGTGTTTCGGTTTCGTGATTTTAATATTTTCAATAATGTTTCCAATACGATATAATCACTATGCGCATGTTACTAAAACATTGATCCAAATCCCTTATGGAGATTCCTCTGTGGTCCAAACACAAAATCCCTTCTCGAGACCAGCACAAATACAGACAGCAAAAACTTCAAATTTTGTTTTCGAATTTGTTTTTAAATTTCTAATTATTCTTTTTGATTCAACAATTACCAACGTTACAATGTTGAATTTATTCAAACAAGAAAAATACTCTAACAAATGTATATCACAGCACTTTATCTTTCTTTCACATTTAACAATCAAATTCTAATAAAGTTTTTTTATTGTAATTACTTAATTCACTTAATTAATTGTAACTTTTATTTGAATTATACAATATTATTATCTCTAATTTTCTTCTTTTAATCATTAGAGAAAAAGATATGACTCACCAAAATTCAATTCAGAAAATCTAATAGAATGCTATCAGTCTGATAGCCAAACATACTATTTTGAGAATTATTGTTCGAAAGCTAAAATCACTCCTTTTGCAAGTTTAAACTTAACTGATTGTAAATATCAATGTGATTGTCATCATCGACTTTATTTAGATAAAGAAATTCTATCCTTCTCTCTCCGTGGTACTAACATATTCTAACTATAAAAAAAATCACTAATACATTGCAATTCTACCAAGTGTATAAATAAAACAAATAAAACGTCAGAGAAATAATTATTCAAATCCTACCAAATCAATTTAATCAATCATTGCCAACATACAACAGCCAAAACATGCAATATGAACTACTCTATCGGCATCAATGCTTCTGCGCATGATTCTTTTACTTTGCTTCGTTTTCGTATTAAAGCAAAAACTTTATTCATTTCATATAGAAATAGAAATAGAAAAAAACAATTGTTTATACACATTACACAAACATATAACAACAAATAAGTGATTTGAGAGGAAAATGACATGTGATGTTAAATATATATAACATCACATGTCATTTTCCCCTCAAATCACGAATTATGACTAACGTATGATCAACGTAAAACTGTTTGTTTTCGTATTTTAAATGAAAATGTTTATTTAATAGATTTTTGTTGGTCGTTACATAGTTGACCCTGATTTGGCGAAAAAATGTTAACAATTTTCGTTTTCTTTTATAATTAAACAATACTTAAGAATATTATGTTTAATATTTAGTCAATAATAATTTATGAATAAATTAAAATTGTTAAATTGAAACCTATGTAAAATGTTTGTAATGTCTCTTATCTGTAGTGGGTTTTGCGATGTTTTTCACCGCATTTTGAGGGTTTTGAAAAACACCTAAAAATTTTCTTCTGACTTGCTGTAGTGCGTTTTTTCGATACAAAGTGTTGTGTAATAGGGATTACAATATGTGTCACAACAAAACAACGCATATACACCTTTTAAGACCTAGGTCCCAACAACATGCGTTCTGAGTTGGTTCTAAACTTTTGTAATTATTTACTAATATAATAACTAAAATATGGAGGGGCTGAAATCTCAAGCTCTGAGATATCAAGACTTCGGTCTGGGTTAAGGATTTTGATATAGTTTTCGGCAAAAAACTTTTATGAGGACATGGTTTTTAGTTTTGGGCAGCGATGTATATCAAACATAACTTTTTGTCAAAGTATATATGTATTTTTAACTCTGTTTAGATATGTATTACAAAACTCGCACGGAACATCAATACATTGTTGGAAAATTATAACAGATCATATATTAACATAATTTAGTGAAAAAATTATACAATCAGCAAACCACTCAAAAACCTCTCCATTTAGCGTTTCGAAAATATATTACAAAATCGCAAATTCATATTTCTTTCAAAATTCCAAAAATATTGTGAAATAAAAAATTCAAACTTTTTTCAAACAAAATTCTAAAAATATTTCAAAAATTATTACAAAATCACAGACTAAAACTTTTTTCAAAAATTCTAAAAACATTGCAAAAATTATAACAAAATCAACAATTGTAACTTTTTCCAAAATTATAAAAATTATAATAAAATCAAAAATTTAAAATTTTTCAAAATTCCAAAAATATTCCAAAAATTCTTACAAAATCAAAAATTAAAACTTTTTTCAAAATTCTAAAAATATTGCAAAAATTATTACAAAATCAAAAATACAAACATTTTTCAAAATTCCAAAAATATTTCAAAAACTATTACAAATTAAAAAATTTCTATGTCCAATTTCATTTTCAATTACATTTACGTCATAAAAACAGCCACATTTTTTTTTTCCAAAAAATTGGCTAAAAATATAAATGAAATCATTTTTTCACATGCTTGACATTATGTTTTTGACAAACTTATAATGCCATAATTCTCATAATAATAATAAATTTTCATGTCATTTTATTTTTTTCCAAAAACGAAAAACTAAAAATTATATGCTAGCATTTCTCATTACCACTTTTTGAAATCATTGCTTCTACGTTAGCAAAATGTCTACGCGAAAACTTTATTTATAAGCGTAGCGAAGCACGCCGGGTCCTCCTAGTATCTATTATCAAGAGATGCACCACGTACATCAACACTTATACCATTATCACGTCGACGATACAAAGGATAACCATTCACAGACTCTTTAGTATTTTCAGAAAAAGGTTTTGGAAAATTCTTACTACATTTACCATCTCTCATACAAACAGAATTGGGATTTAGAGCACCACATGGTCTATGCATCATATGACGTTTCACATATTCATGTAATTTGGGAAAAAGAATGGGATCAGGGATTTCAGTACATACAAATTTATTAATCATTTCATTTCCATCAAATCTATCTTCATCTGCCAAATTTAACAAAATATGAGCATGTGGAAGACCACGTTTTTGAAATTCAATGTTATATATAAGTGCTGAAGACTCATAATTTGAAGACTCATAATTACTCAAATTATCAACAATTTCTGGCCATTGAGGATTACATGTCATTGTACAATAGACATTGCATCCAAGTAATTTTGATACATGTTACGTGGTGAACCGGTGAAAGAAGATGGCAAAATTACTTTACGACCAACTACTTGCATATTATCATCGCCATTGCGATTTTGATGCAAGAAATCTGTTAAATTGTTGTACAAATCAGCACGAAGAGCAGATTGATTTGAACGAATGTAATGAAGCCGTGTACCTTCGATACGAACATACATATCAACAATCCATCGAAGAAATAATTTTTGAGAACGATGCAAAAGACTAAAACCATCACGTATAGCTAAAACTAAATTATGTGGAATATTAACGTGCCTTGGAAACAACAAAGGATAAGCTAAAGGATCCAAAGAGGAATCAAGGACAGAAACAGAACGATTTTCATTTGCATTTTTTGAAAAAACAATCATATTTCTTTCAAAAGGTGGTTCACCATCATCATTTTTAAAAATAGCAGCCACATCAGTTTGAACAGTATCATTAAAACGACGAATATCACATTCTCTGTTAACTTTTATAACCATTGACACATCAGCAGTAACATTCTCAGGTCTTTCACAAAATTCATGCATTGATTTAAAAGAACGAACAAAAGGATTCACACGATCTAACTCAAAACCTATCTCACGCATAAGAAAAACTTCACATACATTGGCATTTCTATTCATTCTCATATTAGCAGCAGTATGACATCATAAAAATATAATTGTGCATACATTGATCATAAGCAAGAATTAAAGCACCAGTACGATGATAAAAAATATTATGAATTTTAAAATGGTAAATACCACGTGCAATTCATTTCCTCATTCACAACATTCATTTCACCATTAACACCATTCATGACACCATTCATTTATGAAGAAAAAACAGAACAAAATGTTCACATTCATTCACTTCAATGTACATAAGAAGACTAAAATAAAATACAATGTATAAAAGAATAACAAAATAAATCGTATCGTTTTTGTGAAAAAAAAATATATGGCAAGTCCATTTCATATCGTATAGGGGGTTCGCTTAAATTCAAAAATAAACTTAATTCGTCTATAACTTTTTTATTTATGATCCGATTTGTGTGAAAAATCTTTAAAATCTAAGTTACACTAATATCAGTTAGCAGTGAAAATTTTAAATGAATCCATCTGCGAATAAAAAAGCCTTAGGCTCCTCAAATTTTTTCGTTAGCGTATTAATATATAAGATTTTAGTCTCACATACCAATCCCGACCAATCACTTGAAATGAAAGTTTTTTAAGCATAAAATAAGCAAATTTCCTTGTTTTAACACACTTGATGATTTTTTTGACACACTTCCGGTACAGTTATCGAACGAACCCATCGTCCTTTCGGCTCTTCCCATTGAGTAAACCTATTTTTAGAAAAAAAAATTTTTCAAATCCGTCAAGCGGTTTTTTAGATTTCGTAGGTTGTGACGGCCGGCCGACAGACAAATATACATTTTTTTTTTGCTTTTTTAGTATCAGTAGGTCCTAATTCGTCGAGAAATGCCAAAAAAAAAGTGGCGGTAACAATTTCACTTTGAGCTCATGAATGTAATACTTAGGTCTTTCAGACCGAAGTAATAATTAAACTAGACAACATGAATAAACGAAAAGCTTTGAACAACAACAAATGTTATATTTTTAATTTTTTTTATTCATTATTTATAATGTAAGGTTTTTCCATATAAAAAAGACAAAAACGTGTATGATGTCTTCGATTATAATGATATGGCCAGTATTAGCAAAATTCTGACGATGAAAATGGGCTAATCAGATTATGTGGATTTCGGTGCAATTGTTGAAGCTTTTATAGAATGGAAAAAAATTTAAATTTTTCTTTCAGTTTAGTTAAGTTATTTGTTCTAAAACTTTTTAAAAACACGTACAGACTGCTTCAAAAAACTTGCCTTTTAAATTCGGAACAAATCTAATAATGGGAAGCTACTGAAGAGCAAAATAAATAAAATAAATAAATAACTCACCAAAGAGCAAAATAAATAACTGCTAAGCTAAATATGCCATACTCAGCTACGAGGGTACAAAATTGTATGGAAGAACTAGCAGAATTTGCAACTGATATCGAATGGCTGGCTCGAGCGGCATTTCGATATAGTCCAATCCCCACACAGTATGGTGTAGCAATGATGCAGTTTATTGATGGTATCGCCAATTTTGATGTACAAGAGATCTTGTTCGGATGAGAAAACCTCAAAATTTTTACAACGCTCTCACAAAATCTATTGAGTTTCAAACGAGCAAACAGCCAAATTTTTCAAGCCACTGAAGTTTTCAATAAAAAAAAAGCAGCCAAACTAAGGTCACAAAATTTTTCAAAGGAGCCGATGACATGCGGGCAAAACAGTTCCAGCCAAACACAAGATTGATGTTAGTGATGCAAGGCTGATCAAACAAGCCACTAGACTACCACTAGCGAAATTTGATGAAGTTCAACAAACTACTAAGCAGATATTATTTCAAAACTTAATAGAACCTTCAGAAGGTACTTGGGCTTCACCAGTTTAGTTGAAACATTTTAAAGGGTGTATTGAGATTGAACACGATTTTGCTTTGTATTTCGATGCGATAATATAAAATCCAAATCAATATTTGTTTCTGATATTACGTTGTAGGCTTATCATCACATCGAAACACTTTAGGGCGTGTATAGATTGGAACACAAGATATTTACATTTAAGTTGCATACAAATTCCAGAAATCATTGGTTTGCCAAACACTCCGTCAGGTGGCGGTCGATTTCTCTAGTCAAAACAATACGTCAATTACGTAACGTCAGAATTATCAAAAGTCACAAGTGAAAAATACGAACATTAAGTTAAAATTCCAACTTTTTTAATCAGACCTAGATTTCTATTTCCGGTTTTACATCATATATTATGTACTTCTATCTCGTACTCTAATTATTTACATTAAATTTATGTTGATGAGGAATAATCAAAAGATTTAAAAAGACCACCTATGAGTTTTTTTTTAAGGTTTATTAATGTTTATTTACTTGCCCATGTAATACTGATATTAATGTCTGTTTCTCGATAAATGTATTTTTAAATGTTTTTTTCCGCAATGATTATAAATAAATTCATCTGAATTTGTCATTTAAAATGTAGTTTTAATTGAAGAAACAAATAACAATTAGTGTGCATGAGATCGTTTTCAATGAATTGTTGCATTTTAAAAATATAAAAACAATTACTTTGCGGCGAGATAATTTTTTTGTAAATTCAAGTTGATGGTTTACAGCTCGAGATAATTACTTTTAATATTGTTGTTCAAATGTCACAGAAAAAAATTTTTATATTTCATTAAAATGAAAAATGTGTTAAATGGAATAAAAAGAAAATTTATTAGGTTTGAGATTTATTTTCAGATAATTTTTTACCGTTTTATAGAGCCACAAAAAATGATGTTTCGAGTTAAAGTTCAGAGTGATAAATAACATTACCAAAACTAAAAAAAATATGACAAAGTGCTGCTTTAGTTAAAAAAATGTGACCATTTTGCAAACGATCACATCATCATATTTCATGAAATAAATGTATGTATACTTTACTATGTTATTATAGTCTGTTCATTGGCGCACCAAACTTATCGAGCTTATTGATACCATGAGCGATTTGGTTTTTGTTGTAAATAATGGAAAATCCCAGAAGCAATGAATTGCTTTTCACAAATTCCCAGCCAATCGAACTAGAGTTTTTCATCTAACAAAATGAAGCAACTGCGTAATAAATATCTAAGTCCAGTATTTCTACTTCACCACAATTTTAAATTGTGTGAAGTAATGCAATCTATCGTGAAAAAAAAAAAACTTACATACCCCAAATTTTGTTTTTTCTTTTGTTTTGGACCATGCTCTATCCAAATAGCCAATAAAAATTTTGGTGTACGTCTGTGTGTGGGTGGGTGGGTGGGTGGGTGGGTGGGTGAGTTTTCTGCATAGGATCTTGATGAAACTTTGGCAAATGATACAGGTTCACTTGAAAATAGAAGATCTGTATTCATTTTAAATTTGGACAAAATGGCGGGGGGTCTCCCGAACACCTCTAAGTTTAAATCTTGAATAACTTCTGATCTCGAGCTATGATCTTATTGAAACTTAGTATATAAGGTTTTAATACTGTTTCCAATATTTCTGCATACCAACTTCCGGTTTGTCACTTCCGGTTAAAAAGTTTTTTTTTCAGGTGTTTATCCCTACTGTAGCCTACAATTACCGATCGATTTTCATGAAACGTTGCGAAAAGCTTTTAAATAACATGAGAAAGATTTTATCAGCTTTTGGAGCACATTGGATAAAGGGTTGGGGGGTCCACCATACAACAGGTGGTTTTTTCCACAAAGTTTTTATGTTTGTTGGGAGCATAAAACATTCATTCGTTAATGAATTTTGATGACACTTTGGAAAAAGATGCAAACATGTATGACAAAGAACTGATTAGTTTTTGAGCGATAGTGAACAAAGTGGTGGGGGTCCCTGGAGCACCTGTTTTTTTGAAAGCTCCATAACTTCTGTACCTGATAAGCGAATTGGATGAAACTTGGTACATGAGTATGTAGTACGGTTTAAAATAGTTCTGCATCCTAACTTCCGGTTTTTCACTTCCGGTAAAAAAAATTTTTTTGTACTTTTTTGAAGTTTTTTCAGTGTCTTTATGCACACTACAGCCTACAATAATGAAGTGATTATGGTGAAACTTATGGAATAGGGTTCCAATTAGTGTGAAAAGATAATTATCATGTTTTGGGACACATTGATCAAAGTGGTGGGGGGTCTACCATACAAATGCTGACTTTTCACACTTTGTTTTTTAAGTTTGTTGGGAGCATACAGACTTCATTCATTATTCAATTTTAATGACACTTTGGCAAATGATGGAGACTTAAGTAACAAAGAACTGATTAGTTTTTGGATAATATTGGAATAAGTGGTGGGGGTCCTCCCGAACACCTGTTTAATGTGTCACACTTTTTTCAATGTTTGTTGGGAGCACACAGCATTCGTTCGTTATCGAATTTTGATGACACTTTGGAAAAACATGCAAACATGTATGGCAAAGAACTGATTAGTTTTTGAGCGATAGTGAACAAAGTGGTGGGGGGTCCCTGGAGCACCTGTTTTTTTGAAAGCTCTATAACTTCTGTACGTGATAAGCGAATTGGATGAAACTTGGTACATGAGTATGTAGTACGGTTTAAAATAGTTCTGCATCCCAACTTCCGGTTTTTCACTTCCGGTAAAAAAAATTTTTTTGTACTTTTTTGAAGTTTTTTCAGTGTCTTTATGCACACTACAGCCTACAATAATGAAGTGATTATGATGAAACTTATGGAATAGGGTTCCAATTAGTGTGAAAAGATAATTATTATGTTTTAGGACACATTGATCAAAGTGGTGGGGGGTCTACCATACAAATGCTGACTTTTCACACTTTGTTTTTTAAGTTTGTTGGGAGCATACAGACTTCATTCATTATTCAATTTTAATGACACTTTGGCAAATGATAGAGACTTAAGTAACAAAGAACTGATTAGTTTTTGGATAATATTGGAATAAGTGGTGGGGGTCCTCCCGAACACCTGTTTAATGTGTCACACTTTTTTCAATGTTTGTTGGGAGCACACAGCATTCGTTCGTGAACGAATTTTGATGACACTTTGGAAAAAGATGCAAACATGTATGGCAAAGAACTGATTAGTTTTTGAGCGAAAGTGAACAAAGTGGTGGGGGGTCCCTGGAGTACCTGTTTTTTTGAAAGCTCTGTAACATCTGTACCTGATAACCGAATTGGATGAAACTTTGTACATAAGCATTTAGTATGATTTACAAAAATTCTGCATCCCAACTTCCGGTTTTTTGCTTCCGGTAAAAAAAAATTTTTTTTACTTGTTGGCAGTTTTTTCAGTATCTTTATGCACACTACAGCCTACAATAATGAAGTGATTATGATAAAACTTATGGAAAAATTTCAATTAGTGTAAGAAGATAATTATCATCTTTTGGGACACATTGATCAAAGTGGCGAGGGATCTACCATACAACTGCTGACTTTTTACACTTGGTTTTTAAAGTTTGTTGGGAGCATACAGATTTCATTCATTAATCAATTTTAATGGCACTTTGAAAAAAGATAAAGACTTTATTGACAAAGAATTGACTAGTTTTTGGACAATATTGGGATAAGTGGTGGGGTCCTCCCGAACACCTGTTTATTGTTTCAATGTTTGTTGGAAACATACAACATTCGTTCGTTAAGTAATTTTGATTACACTTTGCAAAAAGATGCAAATATGTATGGCAAGGAACTGATTAGTTTTTTTAGCGATAGTGAACAAAGTGGTGGGGGGTCCTCCAAGCACCTGTTATTTTGGAAGCTCAATAACTTCTGTACCTAATAATCGAGTTGGATGAAATTTGGTACATACCCATTTAGTAAAGTTTACAACAGTTCTGCATCCTAACTTCCGCTTTGTCACTTCCGATAAAATTTTTTTTACTTTTTTTCGTACAACAGAATTTATGTTTGTTGGAATACTACTGCCTGCTTTAATATTTTTATTATTAGAACTACGAAGTCCATAATATTGGTTAGCTTTTAATTAAAGTATTTTATGGATATTAGCTCATTATATATCCAGAACACTATGTTTTCAGAGCTGTGGTGAAGTCAGCCTATGCATCAGCGTCGCAATATTTTTTTTTTGGTAGAGAATATGTTAAAATCGTATAAAAATTAAGTTCCCATCTAACAAGTGTTTCTCGTACACCTTTAAATATTTCAAATGCTCGGACAATCACTGAACGATCAATAAAAATTTGCTTTTTGTGATGAAGAAAACCTCAAAAACAAGAAAAGAGTGTACACTACCATTTAAAAGGATCCCACACAAGCCAAATCGTATTCCCTATCTAATGGGTTATTTTTAACTTCAACATCAATATATCTATTTACGGTGGAAAAAAATTTGACATTTCAATTATCTTATTTACATCAAAGTTGCTTCACAAAAGTAATGACCTCTGGGTCAACATGCTGCTTGCTTGCAAGTGTGCTAATTAACTATCCAGGTGTTGAGCGGGTTACACGATTCGTAGTGAAATATGCACCAATGATCAAATTGACTCAGGATCCATTCAAATAGCTCGGTCACAAACGAAGTCAATGGGATACCATACGACTTCCAGGTGTAATTGGCTTTGTCTAAGTATTAAATAAAGCGCAGGATGAAGACAGCATCATGCATACACTACCCGAAATATTTATGGAAATATCCCGGGTCGATCACGGTCTGGAGAGATGGTGGTCGGTATCAAAATCAAATTGGTAGAATGTTCCGATCTTCAATCTTTGACGCCGTACAAGAAGGCGATTAGTATTCTAAGCGTTGTTTGGACAGGTGTCAAACTATAAAAGGTCAATGTAGAGGATATACCAAGCCAACCGAGAGCTCTTGCTTGCAAAGCTGGAAGTTCCAGGTCATGGTAATGAAATGCTAAAACATAGCAATCCAAAGCCTCGTATACACACCTGCACGAAAACTAAACTTGAAACTACCAAGAATAATGGCAGACAGCTATCATTCCTATTATTAAGGAATCCCTGGCTCAGTTATTTGAATTTGACGGAGTGATAAGCTCAATTTCTCGGCTTAGGAGTAGACACTTTGTAAGTATTTAATAAAAATGATGTTGAGGATAATAGGGATACCTGAACCAGATGCAAGTGCTTTTGTCGCGTAGAGAGGCTCAACGGAAGCAGGACGCGCGACTAATAATCTGCAGTGTCAGACAACTGGTTCCGGTAGTAATGCTTTGCTGATATAGAGTTCATCGTTCCTGTTTTCAGGTTAAAGACAGTATATTCTATTTAAACAAACTAAAAAACATTTTTCTACTTTCAGCCTGTAACGATGCAGGCACAACTGCGGAGAGCCTGGTGCTCAATAACGAGATTTTCAAAATCATCTCAGCATTCCTATTTGCAGTATGACAATGTCTTGATCGCCGATAGGGTAAGTTATCTGGTCACGGAGACTTGTAAGTGAAAAGCCAGAGTTATCCATGGGATCGTGGGATGTGATGCTATAAATGAACACCATATATGATTTGGGGTAGTTGCGACACCAATGTACGAGGTGAGTTCCTTCTTGATTTTATCTTTGGTATATTTGTAATGTGGTTAATAAATCAACCTTTATAACCTCTAATATAGGCAAGAAGTATTGAATATCACTTTCGTTACTGACTTCATGTCAAACAGAGTACTTAACTAGGTATTGTATGAAGAATGCTCTTTTTCTGATCATTTTTATCTGCAATTTGAGAGACATCAGGACATCAGGTCACCCACAAAGCTGTAGAAATAAGAACAAAACAAACTCAAAAACTTTTAGTTTGGATCATGCGCTCTTGGATCATGCGCTCATATCACTCCAAATGGAGTGGACGAAAAACCATCAGGCTACTCACCAAGACTGGTAAAAGTCTTACAAAAATTTTAAGAAAATAAGGGTGGTATTGAACTGGAAATTCTATAGAATAGTCCTTAAAACTTATAAATATGAGCTAAGAACTGCTAAGAATGATTGTGCTGATTGCGATATGTGGCGCTAATGTAATGAAATAAAGGGGTCTTTTGAGGTATCAAAACTTTGTAGTGTATTATCAACTAGTCCTACCATCCCGAATTATATCTAGCCACTGGATGGACAGTGAACCATTTTCTGCATGAAGTTCTTAAAAGTCCCGCTACAAACAAATTTTTCGGATGCAATTGAAGGGCTGAAAATTTTTAGCCCTTTAAGTCTATAAGAACAGATGGGGTCATCTCTGCGGACATATAAAAAACCATTGACTTAACCATGTCCTAGCTGTTAGTGAATTGTAGGAGCAGACTAGTAGTATGTCATATTTCTAGGATATGAACCGAAGGAAATTTAATATTTGTAATCCTAAGGCCAGTAAGAGATCTCTATAAGTGTCATTGAAAAGGCTAAATACTTGAGGCTCATTTTGGATAGTACACTAAGCAGGAAACTCAATATTCTCGATTAAGTGAATAAAGCCACCAAACATTTTAAACCTGCAAAATTTCTATTGGATGAAGATGAAATATTAAGCCTCAGTGGGTTATCCACTGAACATACAGCAACAAACTGCAGCAGTTAAAAATCCATTTAATAATGTTTGTGGCATGACTCAAGAATATGAGTTTAAAATTGAGGATACTCACTGGTAATCCATCATAACCAACCAAAACTTATGGAATCACGATTTATTTCTAGACACTATTTATTTCTTTTTTTCGCATTGCCGTTTGTATTTACCGTAATTACTTGCACCTGGATAACAACTTTAATTTCATAGCAGCAATTCAACAATTCAACTTTCTCATAATCTTCTGCAACTAATTGTTTTGATCTGTCACTTTATGTAAACGAGCATTTGCTTTGTTAATCCTGAATTGTTTGAATCAAACTTTGTAGACAAACATTTTGTTAAATAATTTAATAATTACTAATTTTTCGTAAATTATTTTATTTTAACAATTATTTTAAGTACGCTACACAGCAAAATTAGGGAAAATTGATTTTCAAATAAAGATCAATTTTTAAATTATTCTCTGAAATTTTGCCGCCCTAGGTATTGGTCGTACGAGCCCAAGCGTAAATCAGCACAATTCACAACAGTGTTATAATAACTACGGAAACTTGCATCTTTAAGGTCGTTGAATACTTAAATTTTGCACTGTACTTCAACCAGTATGCAACTTCTTTTATTTAACTCATAACGGAACACTCACAAACAACTTTTCCGATAAATTTCACTCATTTGTATAGAAGTTGACAGCATTTGTATGTTCACCAATTCACATACTTAGTCTTCTTTGGAAGGAATAACAGTTGCGAAACCCGCAATTTTAAAAATGGTTTTTGTAGTTGACAAATTTGTGACCACACATTGATTTCCAACGTGAGGTCAATTTGGAATGAACACTGTGCATTCCTGATAATGGAACATTAGAGGAAATGCCTGCCTTGAGGTTTAATTTTTCGACTAGTGCAGTTTGTAAGTTCGATTATACTTTGCCTTAGCTAATCACAAATGCTGAAATGCACGCAAAACTTTGACAAGAAGACGGATTTGTAAGACCAACACACACATCATCTCAAATCTAATTATTACATTTAAAAATTAAAATATTCTCTTACCCCCGTTATTTGAATTAGATCCAACTCTTCATGCTTCTTCCACACTAGCCAATCATAGTGAACGATACATACATTATTACAATAATACAACCAATTGGTGCACGGCGATTGTTTTACACGAACAAAAATGCAATATAATAAGAAGAAATCGTTTCGCCTGATGGACATGCGATTGTTAAATTCAAAATAATAATATCCTATGATGCAATATAATAAAAATATAGGTGCGCCTAATGTTTATGAGATTGTTGAATCAAAATAATTATACACAATGATGCAATATAATGAAAATCATTATACCAAACGTCATGTGTTCTTTACAGGAATTATTAAAACTGATGCAAAACCTTTCTTTTTTTTATATGTTACAAACAAATCCAAGTGTAAAAAAAGTCCGAGCGGCAAAATGTCCGGTAGAAATAGGTAGATTTCGAGATCAGATAGTTTTGTGTACAAGTAGAATCTGGTGTATCAGATTAGTTTAAACAAAACAAACTAATTACAAACAGATATCAAACAAATTTTAAAAAGAAGATAAGCTACATATAAGCAAAACTACATCTATCCAATTTTGCAATAAACAAATATCAAATCTACCACAGAACATATGTGTGACAATGTATGACACTATATGAAAAACACACGGCAAAACTACTCTATATCATATGTCGTGCAATTACTGCAAAATATCAAAATAGTTTATTTCTAAGAAAAAAAATTAATTTTTTTTTCAAATCTTTTTATTTTTTTTATCGGCTATTATAAGGTTTTTGAAAATTGTTGTTGTTGGGGATTGTTGCAAACTTTTTTGTTGAAGCCGACAAGTCAAAAACCTCTAACTGCAGCGGTTTATATTTATAAGAAACGGATTAAAATGTTTCTACAGATTCTAAATTTATGAAGCTTTTAAAAATATTAGTATACAAACGGCCGTTATAACGGATTTGAAAAATCAATTTTTTTCTAGTATAAAGCCTCTAGCTTCTTAACCGTATCATGGATTTTGCTGATTTACGAACTTGTCCAAGATATTTATAAAACACACATTTTCAAATAAAGTTTTTTGATCTGGCTCTACAAATGCGACCGTGAGAGTGCCGGGTGATTCAAACACATTTTGTGTTTTATGAGCTTTTTTGTTCTGGCCGCTCACTCAGAAACCTCCAACTGCAAAGGTCTATTTATGGAAGAAATTGATAAAAAAGCTTTCAAGAATTATAAATTTATGAAGTTTTACAAAACATTAATATCGAAACCTCCGTTAATACGGATCAAAAAACAGACTGTTTTTCTAGTATAAAGCCTCTAGTTTCTTAACCATGTGTCGGAATTTATACGAACTCGTACAAGATATTAATACAACACACTTTTTTTTTGGTGTTGTTTTCCGTCTCCGCTTATCATAAATAGATAGTCGTTTGGCACCAAATTTTTCCGAAATTCCGAGATGAGGCACATTGCAATAGATAGATTTGTATATGAAATCTACCTAAAATAAAAGTACACAATATGTCGTTGCCCTTTATTTCGTTAATTTCGTACCAAAACACGAAACACTAAGACCAATAACAATATGACCAACATTTGACCAAATATTTCGCGTATATGTATCTTTCGATTTCGGCTTTCGATTAATGATTTTAAATAATTAATGTAACGAATTAATGTACAAAAACATACAAATGAATTTTTCTTTTCTATATTTAAAAATTTCCACAGAAAAAAAATTTTATTTTATTGAATTAATTAAGTGTCAATGTTGGAGTAAATTCACGGAACTTCCAATATTGAGCGTACAAATATATAAGAAAAAAATTAATGAAAACGCAAGAGAAAAAAATGTAACAATAACCCCATTGAACTAACCGTTCAATTCGGATAGAACGAAATAAATTATAGTGACCACGTCGAATCGGTAAAATATATTTTCAACACTGATAAAATTACTTCAGGGACAATTGCTTCTTAACAATTTAAGCATTTAACTTGAATTAAAACTTTACCGTTGGTTTGTTCCGTGGTTTCATCATTACCACTAAGTCTACCTCCTATATTTCTCGAGTAAATCATATTTTCCAACACTTCTAACGGATCTATGAAGGTCTATGACTGTATCAGACGTAGATTGGCAACAGGTAGAAAAATACTTGGCACAATTCCATTTAATATTATAAAAAACAATTTCTAATTAAAGAAATCACTAAAAATCCTCAATTAAACTATCTAACTTTTCAATATGTTTTTATAGATTTGCCACATTTGTTTGCAAAAGTCATCTATTTGCATCTCAAAGTCATCTATTTGTTTGCAAAAGTCATATTGATCTTTCACTCAATATTATTATTCGGACGTGATCTGATGATGGTGCAGCTCTTGTTTTGCTTCAAAATATTGTTACCCGACATTATGTGCATGATGCACGGGTATATTCTTTTTTATTTTAATAATTTTTAAATTTTCTTTAAATATTCTGGTGTACATTTTAAATTTAGTCTTAGCAAAAGTCTTTGAGTGTGAATGTCATATCTATTTGTTATAATTTAACATTTTTAAATCATCTATACATGTATACAAAATGTGCATAGAATTTTCATAATATACAAGACATAAATACAAGAATACTCGATGTATGACTTCTATGACTAGGATCTTCTGATACATTATGAATATGTCCAAGAACAATATTTTTGGTAACGCCATTACGACAAAGGAAGATTGTGGTCGTATTTAAATATAATTTAAATGTAAAAAAATCAGAATTCAAAATATTTAAATATTTGGCTATATATAAAAAATAATATTAATTTTCCACAATTTTCGTGATATTATAAAAAAATAAATTAAAATTTCAGTAAACCGATATGAAAAAGGTCAAACAAAAAATAAATAAATATAATAGTTTTTTTGAATCACTAAAATTATTCAAGGTGCCGGTTTGTTTTTTTTGGGGTATGTTTTTATTGCATCCGCAAAAACATTTCTTTCGCACATAATTTTAGATGAAAATATTATAAAATTCATGAATTTATTATAACGAAAGTCGATCTCATAACAAGTTAAATAAAACCAGCCTTTTTTGGGAATGTTAAACTTCTATTTCCCTCTCCATTTTTTTTATTCTTTGTTCATTATTCTTATCATTAAAAAAACTTTGTTTCGCTCCGTCTTTCATTATTCGAGAAACATGCGGTATACATTTGTGTGCATATATGTGCTAAGACGTTTTATGGCATGTGCACGGTATGGTGCATATCATGTGCATGACATGTATTATTTACAATTTCGTACACGGGGATTTTATAACATGCACAATTATTGTACATTTCACGCAATTTTTTCAAAATTATTTTACGGGTAAGTGGTGATGAGTGTGCAAGTGACAGATCGTATGAGCTGATGATGATTCGTTGAGTATATCGAATTAAAATTGATGAATTTATTCGGATAAATCGATCCCTCATTGAAAGTTGGTTAAAACAAAATGCTATCTTAACTGTTGAGTTTTTATGTCTCCCAACATAGCATTGTATTCCGTAAGGCCACACATAGCGTGTAGGATAACGTGTATATCAGAATGATTTATATTTAACCATCTGTTCTAGTAATGTTATGTTAAAGCTTGTTGTTCCCAAGATTCGAGTTAAAATCATTGGTATCAAATATCGCGCTGTATGATGAAAGCTAGACCACCACCTATGATTTTTTTGCAATCCTTGGTAAAACTGTGTATGTTTTTTACATTTTTATTTACGTTAGTTGTTGTTTTGCATTTTAAATAGATGGTGAATGGAAGAACTTTCGTCAAAAGTTGCTGATTGACCATTTTGTTTAGTGAACAATATAGAACTTGAGTTCGCATCTTTATTCATTGACATGTTTGCACAAGGTAGATTTTCTCACTCTTTTCAGAATATTGGGTTTCCAAATTAATTTACTGTCCAGAATAAGGCTAAAAAAATTAGCCTTGAGAGTACGAAGGTCAAATTAAGGTTCATATAGACAATAAGTTCACTTAATAGTTATGACGACGGTGTATTTCGAATTTTACTGTAAAACAAGAATATTCAGATATAAAGAATTTTTGTAATGATTTGCTAATTAAAATAAATTTCAAAAAACATTTTCTTAGTTAATTGCTTTGTTGCGTCACTCAAAGTCAATTAATAATACATGTTTCTATCCACATAAATAATAAAAATTTTTGTTAGGTAAGGCGTAGTCATAATTTTGTATGTAGATATAATGCGGTTGTTTAAATTTATAAAAAGTAGAATGGTTCACTCTAGTTGTAGAGGGGTATACTTTCTTGTTTGAAAAAAATTGTTTATTGAGATGGTATATGGAAATAGGTGACTTGCATTTTATATTGAGATGATGTGGAGAAGTTTTTTGTTGTGTACAATGAAAAAGATAATAAACAACAAAAGATGAAGAATTAGACTATTTATACTCGGTCCAATGTTTGATCTGGACATTATGTAATCTAAAATCAAAACATTATGTATATTCAAACTTAATAGATAATTAGTCATTGTGCCACAAATCATTGAATGTTTTTTTGGTTAATGTTAAACAAAGGAATGTGAACTCCATGTTTATTAAAACCAAATTTCATGTTTATTAAAACCAAAACAAATGTTTATTAATTAAATAATTTAAAATAAGATTATATGTGGTATAATTCTAATATTCAGTTTGATTTCAATTGTTAGTTTTCAATGTAATGAGTTCTGGTGAAAACTATTTGGTGAAATGATAATGGAAACCGTTCAACCTCAATGGACAATACAATTTGTTCCCATGCAACATGATGAGCAAAAATATAGTTTTTGGCTTGATCAAGGGTTTCAACTAGAACTAAAAACTAAAAGCACAAAATAAACGCAATCAAAAGAATTGTTTGTCAGCCCAATGTTTAACCCCCTACTACCACTCAGTTATTTCTTCCTCGTTTCTAGATCTCTTAGTAGCGATAATCCACAATCTTCTTGATGTATCCTCTTGGAACGCCTTAGAACACCAATTTATATTTTAACCAGTTTTTTTGCTTTTACATTACATTCATTTACATAAGTGCTTATTATAAAAAATGTTTTAAGTTCTATTCTAAACACTCTTTGAAACTCCAAAATGCAATAGACGCTGCCTTCTGTATGTTATTGATCCAAGCTGATGCTTATACTTTCGATAAAAAATTAAATTTGGTTTTTGTTAATTTAATTTATTCGAAACCAATTTTTTTGATTATATTTACAAAAAAAAACTCTATATAGTTTTTTTGTTTATTTATTAAAAAATTATTTTAATTTAAATAATTTAAATTCAAAATTTTAATAGAAGATAATATATAATTTTTTTTTCCATAATTTTTGTTTGTTTGTTTGTTGGTGAGAAAATTTTGAAGACGTTAATCGATTAAATTTCACTTTTTTTTTCTATTTATAATAAAGATATGTTATTGGAATTAGACTGTTTTTGTTCGATTGTTGTCGGGCTTTGAGTGCTTATGGTTCACATGAATATGAACGGTTAATTGGTTCAGATGGAGGTGATATATGAAATTATTATCATTTATCTTGTTTCATCTATTTCTTGTTAATAGAAGCGATTATTAGTTTTTAAGTTAATAAAAAAATATTGCTGTTAGTTATAGCGTGTAGGGAATTCTTACTGTCAGTTTTGTAATTTGTTTAACTAATTTCAACCATTTTTAAGCCAATTTGAATTTTAATGATCCGTTATAAAAATAACATTACTATTTAACCAATTTCGGTGGAAAAACATTTAATTAATCTAATTAAGTTTTAATTTATCCATCGCCGTCATTATCACTTATAATCAGATGGTAAATCAGCGATATTATTAAACGGGAGAAGAAGCATTGATGAATATTGAGTCCTATTTGTTCTAGAAATTGGTTATCTTAAATAATAACTTACTAAATATTTTTTTGGGATTGAAACTATCTTATATGTGAAGTTTTTTAGGTGTTTTTTGCTAAAAAAATAAAAGAGTTGCTGAACTTGTTATTATAGTTTTAAGCTAATTTCTCAATCCTAAATGTAAACTTTTTCAAATTTTGCATAAAATTTCAATAAATGTTGAAAATATTAGTGTATATTATAGTGTCAAGGTGTTGAAATTTTTCAAATTTGCGATCATAAAAAATCTATAATAACTAAATGTCATAATTAAGAAAACCATAAGTATAACCCAACCTACAGCCAATTTTTTTGATATTTTAATCGTATTTAATTAATGAAAATTATATTTTTGTTTACTTTTGTGAAATTAGTTTTTATTTTTTTCATAGTACAAATTATAATTTATACAAAAAAAATTAATTATTGATTAATAGTCAATTACTTATCTTTATATTTCTCATATTTCAACAGCTTTGGTTGAGCCGAAAATTTCGGATTTTGTTTTCGCTGAGGTGATCTAAATTGTTTTTTGCTTTGTTTTTATTTTCCACATTTAGATGTGGATAAAAGAATTCTGAAACCAAAAAGATTAAGTTTAGTTAAGTTGTTTAAAATAATTTTCAAAATAATAAAAATATTATATTTGTTTCACTAAAACGCAACTAATTGTTATGTTTTAAAAAATTTTTGTAATAAACATTTTATTGGTTTTTCCATTGGACTGCATTTTCTTTTCAATATAATGAAGTGTAGGCTATTAATAATTCCTAGTTGTGCTAAAATGAAAATATATCAAAAGAGTTGATGAGAAAAATAAGTATATAGTTTTGATATATAAATAGGGAGTGTCTAACCGCACCACACACGGGTCACACGGGAAATCATGTTATATGCTATTCAAAAAGAAAAACGTGTACACATCCAAATAATACGATAATAAAATCAGATACATAAGAAATTTTTATAATACTTTGGTTATGTATTTTCATGGAGAGCTATGGTGATTTTTTCCAATATATTAATTAAATTCGCGATTAATTATTATTCGCAACATACACGAGTTACACGGGAAATTATGTCATACGAATAAATAGTGAATACTACGTACTGGACACAGATTATGGAATGCGAAAGCGATAATAGCTTAATTTTTGGCGTAAGTGTATTAGTAATGATATTGGTCTAAAATCAATTACTTTTTTGTAAAACTACTACGTTTGTATAAATTATTTTAAAACAAAAATTCGATTGACGGATCAACAAAATTGTTTATTTGTTTGACTTTTATAAAAACCGTCCTGTAATCTATTTTGGGAATGAAATGGTATTTTGGTGATAAATGGGTGATATTAAGAAGATTTTGGAGTACATTGAAGTTAGGCATATTAGTTTATAGTGCAAATGATGTGTGCGAATTATGGAATATTGGTGATTTGTTGATTATATTTGGTGTAGTTTCTGGAGAGTTCAACAGTCTTTTGATACACATTTTTATTTAGGTACTGGGAGAATTTGCCTACATAGCAACTAGTGGATGCTTTGCAATTTATTTCATAGGGTATATTTGTGACTTGCAGTTGTTGTTCTTTTGTGTTTTTAATCTTTAAGTTTAGTGAATATTTTTTGGTAATTTATGTTTCCTGTAAGTATGCAATTTTGATTTTGTCTGCAGGAGTCCATCAATTATTTGATATGTTATCCACGAAGATTAGGGAAGTATATAGTAAGAGGGTAGGAGACATACGTTGGAGCTGGATATGGTAATAGAGGGACAATGGGTTTGGGACGCTTTTGGGACAAATGGTGTAACAAGCTCCATGGCAAATTTGTTGACGTATTTGTCAATAAGGTGTGGTAGTTTGGGTAGGCTTGGTAGTAATTTTTGTCTTTGTATTTTGTAATTACTTTTCAGTGGAAACTACCTTTCTCCTTCTTAACCAACGTTTAAGTTCCAAGATTCTCAAACACATTTCTTCAAACATCTTTAACGTTAAAAACTCATATGCCCTCAAAACTAAATAAGTCTCAACTTATTTCATTAACCTAGACCATGATTTAATCTCCTTTGGCGCAGTAACCTTTCCCGCACTACCCATATCCTATTAGCATCTTCTACGATATCATTTAAACTCGTAACAAGTTACAAAATGAAACAATTTACAAATAAATTAAAATGAATTTTGGTTCCATTTAACCTAAAAGTTATGCACCTACAATTATTTAACAAATCCTTCAAGAATTGTACCTTCTTACGCACTTTCGACTCATAAGCAATATGAAAACATTACCTTAAAAGGTAATGTTTATTTGACATCTTACAGTAAAAATTATGCCCACATAAAAATATCCACAAAATATTGGTCTACTGTCATTTTATTATTTTTTACTTTGATTACTAATACAATTACGAAAAATTTTGTGTTTGTATACAATATTTTTTAAAAGCACCGTGCTTTCAACGTTTATCGCATTCCATAATCAGGGTCCTGATTACTATTTCTAGTACGATTTTGATTAAAACTTGATTTGGTAGGCTTTGATAATGTTTATTATTGGAAATAAAATTCTAATTTGGTCCAGCTAGATCAAATAAATTCAAACTGAAAAGATTAAATACTATTTGCACATCACACGGGTTACACGGGAAAATGTGTCACACGAAAAAATAGTGAATATTACGTACTGATTACTATTTCTAGTACGATTTTGGTTAAAATTTGATTTGGAAGGCTTTGATAATTTTTATTATTAGAAATAAAATGGTAATTTGGTCCAGCTAGATCAAATAAATTCAAATTGAAAGGTTTAAACACTATTCGCACATCACACGTGTTACGCGGGAAATTATGCCATACGCTAAAATAGTGAATATTACGTACTGATTACTATTTCTAGTACGATTTTGATAATAATTTGGTTTAGTTGGCTTTAATTACGTTTATTATTAGAAATAAAATAGCAAATAAACAGCTAGATCTAAATTCCTCGATCATGAAGCAGTGGCGTCATTTCACCAAAATCTTGGGGGGGGCGAGAATTTAAATCACATAAAAAATTTTTTTTCGTAAAACATAACATCCACGTTTTTATACACACATATATTTAAATGCATACATTGGTTACTCTGCTAGTCTTCTGGTGTTGTTTCATCGAAGCGAATGCCGCAAAGTTCTGCAAAATCCCTTCATTTGTTAAAAATAATTTTAAATTTAGTATAATCTCTGCATTGTTTAAGCATCAAGACAGTACCCAAGTAACAATTGTTAGAGCTGAAAGAAGCAATCTGCTCTATTACAGTTCTTTAAGTTAAAATAGTTAGCCTGATAGCTCTTAAACGTAATTAAAAGCGATTCTGAGCTTTAAAAAAAATTGACACTGCTCTAATTCATTGTTTTCTAACACTTCCAGCTCTTTTTGCTTGTAGAGCATTTAGCTTTATTAATGAGCTCTATAACCACTTCTAGAGCTTAAATATATTGTTTTATAGAGCATGCTATATATTAGAATAAATAACTTCCATAAGCACAAAATTATCTCGTATAAGAGCTACATTAAAGCATATTTAGAGTGCATTGCTCTGTCATTTAAGTGCTTTAATAAAAGGTTGTCTTACACACATTTAATGCTGTTGGTAGTTGCTTTTTTCTTATTTAGAGCTAATCAATAATTTTAATACCATTTAAGAGCCCATATATTATTCTAACATGTAATAAAGTACTTTTTTACTTTTAATTCACCATTTTAGCACAATCCATAGAAAAAGTGTTGTTTTAACGCGTCAAATGTATAATAATATAAAATTGTGGAAAAAGTATAAGTCAAGCAGTACTCATAGGAAGCAGGTGAAAAAAAATATAATCCAATTTGTCAATTTAAAGGCGTTGACAAACTTATCAACTATTCCTGAGGGAATACAAGTAAATGCCGCAAATGAATTGCATCAAACAAGAATTTTGACTTCTGAAAATTACAGTGCTGGTATTCAGGCGCTGGAGGAAAACGTCAAAGAGGATTATGTCAGCAAAAATTGGATGGATGAGTTAAGTGTTGAGGAACATCCTGAATCCGGGCTGAATGAAGAAAGAGATGCAGAAACCAACTTTAAAGAAGAACTTACAATTTAGGCATTGGGAAATAATATAACGCATCAGGCATTGAAAAAACTGCTAAGTTTGCTAGTGTATGTGTTGCCTGAAATAAGGATTCCTCGAGATCCACGTACTTTAATACAAACACCCTATTCAATTAACTTTATTGCAATTGGCGATGGGTATTACTGGCATCAAGGTTTAGAATGATTTAAATCACGAAAATACTATAAATAATTTTAATTTTCTTAAATTTTAAATATTTAAATCGATTAATCACACAAGATCATTCAATTTGCACAACACTATATTGTTTAAGGTTATTATGATTTTACTGAGAGCTCTATTAGAAAAATCAAAACGCTGTAAACAACAAAAACATCTAATATAGAGCTTACTGGCTCTATTATGTTTGTTTACTATTTTGTATTTCAGTTTGTTTCGCTGATGAACATAAAAGGATAATCATATACGGTTGCTTGCTTTATAACAACCTTAAAGAAGAAGCGCCAGATTCCTCAATAAAGCAAAATACTGAATAATAATATAAAGAGAAATAAAATGCTTTTAAAATGCATAAATTACAACTGTTGCAAGAATCCGTCCATGTTAATTCTAAGAAAATATAAAAAAGTCGGCCATATTTGGAATGAAGATAAAATTGGGTTTTATTTTATTTTTTGAAATAATTCATTTAGGCTTAGCTCTTAAATCATGCTAAAATTTCCAAACACAGTTTAAAAAAATTGTAAAATCCCGCTTGTCATTAAAATAAAAAAAATAAATATTTTCAAAAACTAGTAATTTTAGGAATAATTATTACATATTTCATGAGCGCATTGAAAATTTGAAAGTATCGTATTAATATATACGATAAAAAATAACTGGAACGGATTTTTCACTTTAATTCATATTTAAAATTCAGTTTACAATTCCAACAATTTTCCATTTTATTTTAATAAGTCGAAATATACAAAATATTTTCTGTAAAAAAATCTAATAAAAAATCTAATAAATCTTGGATGAATTCGTTTTTAAAATTACGTCAGATATTTTAGGAAATAATTCGAGTTCGTTTTAGAGCAAACTGTTTAAATACAAAAATATGATAAAAATATAAAGCTCTATAACGATTGCCACAAACGCTTTTATGTAATTGCTATATAGAGTAATGCGCTTCGTAATGGACCTCAGAATTATTCTTGTAGAGCCACAAAAAAAATTAATTTGCTCTATAAACCGCCACTTTTTGCTTTTACTAAGCTCTATAAGAGTTCTACAAGCGCTTTTAGAGCAAACATTAAAGCACGTAGCTCTATAAATCAGCTTTAAGAGCGCTCTTAAAGCATATTTAGAGCAAAATTGTTACTTGGGTAGTTTCAATTAAAGCGCTTGTGCTAGAAATTATTATATCTTTGCTTTGTAACTGTTCAGAGAGTGAATTTGTAAACGACAGCAGATCGTGCAGCATAGAAAAAAAGGATGGTTTTTCTATACGATTTTTTAGATCTCGGGCATCCCGGGATTTAAAATTTATGAGTCACATAGTCCCAGGAAAAATAAAACACCACGGGATTGCAATCCCTACGTGACTCCTCTTATGTCGAATCGTTTTTTTGTTTGTTTGTTTGTTTGTTTGTTTTCCTTTATTTGTCTCAGAGAGAAAGAGTTATGTCTACCATAAACTGACCAGAGCCAAATCGTTAAAATGTGGAACAAAATGCAAACATTCTTCCAAATACTAACTAATTAGAATTTCTATTGCGAGAAAGTGGAACGGTGAAAACGTGCTAACTAGATTGTGCATAAATTTACTATCCAATGCTTTCCTTTACTATTTGTTTACTATTTAATACTTCAAAAAATTCTTTTATTTTAATTGGAAATTCAACCGTTAGGAAATGTGATTGCAGTGGTTCGTACATTTTCTAAATTCTTTCTAGTGCTGGCATTACCACCAGACAGCGAGTTTCACTGTATCCAATAAGTTGGTTATGTTCGACATTACTTTTGCCGCAGAACTCCTTCAACGTCTCCAGTAAAGACAGTAAAATATCCAAATTTTTTTAACCCTGCCATTTAAATCAGCAGCATTTCTTATTGCATTATTTAGAATATGGGCTGCGAATCCAATACCCAATACACTCTGGTTCAAATTCGAGTTTAGCTTGTTTTTTAATTTTCACCCCTTGACGTGACACCACTAAAATTGGTGTTCGTGTTATCAGCGCAAATTGCAACAAAATAACAACAAAACTTGTTTAAGCTACTGGAGCTGGCGGCTTATAGCAACGCTTTTTTATGTTTATCTGTATCTATATGTCTTTTAATATCATAATGTCCACTGTTAGTTTTCAAATTCACTCCGACTGGTAATACACTAAACTTTTGCGTCGTTATATTTTGATTTTTTTTATAAAAGGATAGTCCAATTCAATATCGTATAAGAATTTACGTAAACGTTTTCTATCCGTCTTGATTTGCAGGAGAACTTTTTAAATATAATTTTAAAAATTAGTATAAATTTACCTTTTATAGTAGCTTACAACTTTTGTTACACAAGTAAAGACTGTAAAACAATTGAAACAATTTATTTCAATTTTACTAAATAATTAATATCTTTTCTGTATTCTGTAAGTATAAGAGGTATACAGTATACCTCTCGTTCTATCTTTTGGAAATCTATACCATTTATCAAGTTTTTATGCTGTTTACTTTGTTTGTTCTTTATTGAGAAAAAAAAATTATATATCAGAAAATAATAGTTTTTTTTTTAGCTTCCTAGTTAAAGTGTGTTTTAAACAGAGTTTGAAACGCTACTTATAACACTCTTTTACTGTGTCCTTTCAGTGCGTAGCTTAAAAAAATATAACACTCCCACATACAGGAGTGAAAATAATAAAATATCATTCTTGCTACTAAATTGAAATAAATATTTTCTTTCAAATACTCAAAACTTTTACTTTTGCGTCAAATTTGATGCTTTTCAACGTAAAATGCTTGATTCGTTCAATTATTCATGCATTGTTAGAAAAATGAATATAAAGGATGACGTAGAGTGATTAATTTTCTTCTTTTATAAATCGAATGAAAGAACTGGAAAATGTAATCTGCTCCAAAGGAGTAAAATCGAAAAAACAAAAATTTTACTCTTAAGAGTAAGAACGATACTCAAATTATGAACATTTTAATTTTGAATATTATATCAAAGGATTGAAATGAGTGCTCGAATAAAGACTCGTAAACTCTGGTTTAAAAATTTAAATTTTTATGAATTTATACGCAAAACTGCATCTTTTTAAGTAAAATATTTTGTATTTTATTTTCCATATTAATATTGCACTGGTTTGTTCTCTCAATATGGTTAAATCAACATATACAGAACATTATACAAACTGCAAGAAAAAACTGTGAAGCCATTGCTCTGACTAAGATGCAAACTATACGTAGGTTTCGTGGGACGCTTCGTGGGACATATTTCTCCGTGGGACAACGCAATAAAATGTGTGACATTTCCATGCAGCGTGGGACGTCTGGTCAGCTTACTACCCATAAACGTGCGTAAATTTTTCATTTGATTCAAAATTGTACAATTATTGCGAGCTTCTTTTAAATCTATAAGAAAAACCTACCACAAAAAAATAATATTTTCTCCCTCCCTGTGACTGTATAAAAAAAATGAACAAAGATTGACGTTTAGGATACGTTTTGGATTTTATTATAACCAACCAAACATATAATTTTTGCTATTTTATGAATTATAAATTCATAAAATGAATTTGACAGCAAGTTTTCATAGCAAGTTTTCAAGTTTTCACATACTTTGAAAATATTTACATAACTTAAATATTTGTTCGTGTCGTTAGAAAATATTGCTTGTCCATTATAAAACATTCACTATTATAAAATCACTGGAAATAACCCAATAAGTTTAAATTACTCCCGTAATTATTTTCATTCATTTTATAAAAATTAGCACAACTATCAAGAAAACTTTTGATATGTTATAGGATTTTACATTTTAGAATTGTTTTTAATTTATTGTTTTTAAAAAAGTCTTGTAAAGTTTGTACAAACTGATATATAAATAAAAAACAAGGCCAAACAGTCAGGGTTCTCCCAATAAGTGGGGTATAATTAGGTTGTGTTCCCCTGCATGTACTTACTTTTAAGTTTATATAAATTACCAATGGCCAATAACAATTGAAATTTGAATGTTAAATACTGCACTATGAACTCTCGAGAAACGCTATACTAATGAAATCGTGGCTCAGACGTGGCTCAGACACGAATATCTTATAAACAAAACACAATCGTTCTTCTAAAAGCGGTGATGCCGCGCACCTTATAGTACGATAGAATTTTGTAACAATACGCACCCACGGCGTTTTTGGAAGAACGATCGTGTTTTGTTTATAAAACTGATTTCATCAGAAGATTAGAAGCAATAGACCGCCTTTCGTATCGGTGGCGCTCTAGTCCTTGATACAAAGAACGATAATGGTTTGAATATTGCGGTGAGCTGTACTTTAGTCGGGCCAAAATAATATGTATCGTAATAATTATATTATCAGATATATTTCAATTAATAGTATGCGATAAAATTGGTATATTAGTTAAGTAAATCTTCTAAAAATTAGACGCATTTACAAAATAACAGTGCATTGAAATTTTTATAGTGTATAATTCTATCACAATTGGATGGTTTTATTGAATCGATGTATTGATAGTATCAGATCCTTGGGGGGGGCCAATGCCCCCCCCCCAGCCCTACCCAATTGACGCCCCTGTCATGAAGGCTCGGTTCCCAAGTAACAATTTTGCTCTAAAAAAGATGTAAGAGCGCTCTTAGAGCTACATCATAGAGCTAAGTGTTTTAATATTTGCTCTAGAAGCGCAACTAGAACTGTGTTAGAGTTTATTTAGAGCAAAAGTGGCGGTCTTAGAGCAAATATTTTTATTTTACAAGCTTTGTAATTTTGTCTTCTATAAAGTGCTTAGCTCTATAAAGGACTAAAACAAGAGCAATGAAAACATTTAATGTAGAGCACGCAGCTCTTTTAAAAAATTTAATTCTTGAAATCAAATCGCTCTAAATTAAAATTAATTTACATTTGAAAAAAATAGTCGAACAAAATTCTAATAAAGAAGAAACACCAACAATTTTGTTTCATCTGTGATATTTTTATAATGGCGTTTCTATTTGAGGAAAGGTTATATATATTTGCATTATAATATTGGAATTTTTGGTTTGTTTATAACAAAACATTTCTGCAAAATTATTTTTATAATGAAATCTTATGCGATACCTCGTAAATTTTAAACGGGCCTCTCTTCTGTTCAACATTTAACAAAAACATAAATATTTTTGTGAAAAGTAATTTTCATATTTTCATGAAAAATTAAATTAAATTGAATTGAAAGTTGTTTAAAACATATTTTATGGAAAATAATTGATTTTTGAGCTGTGCATCATACAAATATAAGCAAATTTAATTAATGTAACCTATAATTTTTAAACATGGACGACCATTTCTATTTATTTTGTTTTAAACAACATGGACAGTTGTTGTTACTATTATTATATACTAATTTAGAGCATTCTGTCTCTTTTTGTTCGGTTGTTCAGCTTTGTGCGCAAAACGATACAAGTAAAGTCATTAATACGGTTAGTTGCTTTATATTACTATAAAAACTTGCAAGTCAGTTTTTATATACTGCTATAAAGCCAATTTTTGTTATTAGCTCCTGATACTCAATTTTTAAATGTTGACTGTTCTCAAGTGTACCCTTGCATATATTAATTTTAATACTTCAATACATTTTCGGATTGAATTTCACTTGAAAACTTAGTTTAATCGGTTATTATTTATATATGGGTGATCAGCACATAAAGTTTTTTTCCTTTTCCTTTAATTTAATTGGGATTTGATTATTTTTAATTTTTATGTTTTGAAGTCGAATCTATTGTTCCAAAATTGGAAAATAGAAATAGCGATCTAAAATTATTTTAGTACATTGACTTTGACCAATTTGTATTTAAATATATCATGCTAAGCTCTGCAATCCTTCTTACAGCTTGAGCCAACGGATAAGTTCCAGTACGTAACATTTGCTTTAATCCAAAAAGTTTCTTTTCAAATGGATAAGTTGATCAATTCTTATCCATTTGAAAACAAACTTTTTGGATTAAAGCAAATGTTACGTAGTGGAACTTATCCGTTGGCTCAAGTTGCAAGAAAGATTGTAGAGTTTAGTATGATATATAAATACAAATTGGTATTTAAATTTTAAAACCTACAAACTAGATGACATATGTCAAACTAATCATATGATAAAATACTTTAAAATAGCTCTTGTGCTCTAGAGAAAGGTAATCCAAAGAAGTTTGCTCTATAATAATTGACATTTAATTTTTATTATAACATGAGTTCTAAAATAGTATAAAACTATGCTCTTGGAAAGCTAGAAGAAATAAAAGCTACAAGCTCCAAATCAGTTTTAGTATAGATTATATAAATAATAAAATTTGGCTAATAGAAACATTTTATTCTATAATAATGCATGCTCTATTTAACAATCTCGTTTAGCTCTAATTGTGGTTATAGAGCTTATTAATAAAGCTCTATGCTCCATAAGCTTATAGAGCTAAAATAATAAAACTACAATGAATTAGAGCAACATAAATTTGCGTAAAGCTGAAAGCTGTGAATGTTTTTCTTGTAAAGCTACTAGGATCATATTTTCTGTTTTAAAACTGAATTAGAGCTCCTAGTTGCTAATAGCTTTTACAAATGTTACTTGGGTTACTATTTGCACCACACACGGGCTACCCGGGAAATTATGTCATACGAAAATTTATGTAGCGATTACATTTTTATAGCACGATTTTGATAGCTTAAATACTATTCGAGGCTTAAATACTAAAGTAGGCTTTGGAAATTTTTATGTTAGAAATAATTGTTTAAAGGCTGACCACCATTAGGGGTCACGGTGTTTATGACACCGCTAGCGTATAAACCTCTAGACATCTTTCGCCCCCAGCTGTATATAGAGTTTTAACAGGTATTTACGAAGGTCTGTTGTTAACCTTTATTGCGCCTTAACTCGTGCAAGCAATATGAAAAAATATCTAAGTAACCTTTTTAATTTTCTAAAAATTTTGCTTGCACCTGTACGTACAAATAAATTGTAATTTGAAATAAATTTACGTACAAATGAATTGTAAAACACATTTTACAACCTTGCTATCGTGGCTGAAAGGCTGAACTTTACACCCGTTAAATAAAAGCCCGCTGCTATATAAAACATTGCTATATTTTTCTATTTTACCGCCCGTAAAATAACAGCTCGTAAACTAATTCAAATTATCATAAAATTATAACAAACAAATAAAATATTGTATGAAGTTCATAATGAATATCATGGCATGTTCAGTTTTTTTTCAATTTTTCAAAATGTTAAGCGAGTTTATGATAGTAGATTATTGTATGAGCTTAGAATGAAGGCAATTCTTCACGAGGATGAAGTTCGGTTCGTGAATCATCCGAATGAATCATCCGAGTGAAGAATTGCCTTCATCCTAAGCGAATACAAGATGCTATTTTATCCACGACCTTAAAAATATTTGAAATAATATAAAGTTTTCATTTAAAACTTTATATCGCCATATTGAAATTAATTTATCATAGAAAACAAGAAAAACAAAACGTTTGTTGTTTATTTTAGATTTATATATGTATTGTTCTTGTTTAAACTTGTTTATATTACTATACCAACAAATCAAGTTTTTAATTTGTTAGAGGAATTTTTTATAAATAAAGTGGAATGAAATAAATAAAAGAGAATTTTAGATATAAATTGGAATGAATACAATTACAATGAAAGATATACGCATGGAAAGTATATATTCTTTAGTAGTCGTGGATAAAATTTATTACTAATTTATTTTACCATGCTTTTATGCATTTGTGCGTAAAACGTTGTACATACACTCAGGCTGAAAGGAAGATTACGCCCTTCGTTCAATAAAAGCCTTCGCTTTGCATCGGGCTTTAATATAAACCGCAGGTGTAGTCTTCTACCTTCAGTCCTTGATATGTAAAAAACTATTCTTACATCCTAGCACGAAATATTGGCATCTGTCGTATTTAACTACGTAATAGGATTTATTATTTAGTACCTATTTTTAGAACAAAATATATTTTGATCAAATGACTTTTGACACTATTGACTACTACAATTGATAAAAGTTTTAAAATGCAAATTCAAAATATTTGTGGAATGTATGCCAACTGTGATGCAGTGCAACATCATCTCGGGTATGACAAACCGCTTTGTCTTGCAGAAACAAAAGTTTCTGAATCCATCCCTCTGACGTAACGCTTAATTTCAAATATATGGCTTGAATCAGCTATTAAACTTCATCAAGGTGTTTGTGCATACATTCATGAGAGTGTTGCATGTAAACGCTTTTCAGTTTTGAACTACATGGTGATGGCTAAAACACAGTATTATTAAGGGTTCGTCTACCTGAACTTTTTTTTCACAATAGTTTTATGCCTGTCCCACACAAACATAATCCGAATTTTTTAATCTTTTGACTAATGTTGTGGACGAAATTAAGGAAAAATTTCAAAATTCACAATTTATCGTTACCGGTGAATTCAACCCCCACAACAAATCGTAGTTAGAATTTTCTAAGACAACCGACTTCGAAAATAATGGCAGGCAGCAATATTTGTCGAATCGCACGACCTGACGCAAATTGTAAAAGCCCTTTCTCTTAGATCTCTTTCTCATATCTATGCCAGATATTACGAGTGTCGATGACGATAAGGGTATAGCATTGGAAATTCTAACCATTATCTATAAATCATATCAGTTATCATAACTGATTAACTAAACACTATAGTTCTCAAACTTCGTAAAATATTTCACATTTTAAAAATGATCAGCGAATTTTTTCCCTTTTCCCGAGTTTCCCTTTTGATCATCATTGTTTTAATAGTGATGATGTAAATGTTTCTGCTCAAAACATTACTGAAACCATTCAATTCGGTATTAATAAATTCGTTCCCTTTTTAATAATGAAACCCCACACAGATAGAAATCGAGGTTTTTTTTATGCCTAATAAGTTATATTCCATGCTTAAATTACGTTAATTCTCAACCGTGAATAAGCCAGGTGTATTTATACTTATAAGGTATACCTTTTCAAAAAATCACTAAGAAGTTTATTATGAATATTATTCATAGAATTTTATGAGTATCGGGTACGTAGTATAACCAATTAGGAACAACGAAATAACTTTGTTGTAAAAATTTTATATACTTACTAGGGAACAAAATATAACTATTTTTAATAAAATAATATGCCTATAATTCATAAATTTATGGCGCTTAGTAATAAATAAATTACGAACTAGGCATTTGCATTCCTAGCATTTGAATTTTGATGAAGTGTCGCGAGATATCGAAAACCTCATAGTCATATGATTTGTCATACTCGTAAGTTATATTATAATCATATATGTACTAAACCTTATGTTTATATTACATATTTTTATATTTATCTATCATATTAAAATTTCACAAAGTTTGTATATATACAACTCACCTAACACAAAAATTTTTTAGTGAATTATAAAAATATTTTTTTTTGTTTATTAATTTTTTAATTATATTTACTGTCGAAAAACTAATATTAAAATTTCGCACTAATAAAGAATACTCCATTCCTACAAAACATATAAAATAACTAGAAAATAAAAATTATTATTTGGTGAAAATATATTTTATACCTTGCTATTCATAAAATTTCATACTTCCTAGTTCTGTTACATGCACATTTTTAAATATAAACTGATTATCAGGCATGAAAAATTATAATTTTTTTATTCATTGTTTATGAATAGTAATCATTGTTTTGTTTTTTTCAAAACTTTATGCCAACGTTTTATCGTCGCTTTAATAATGAAATAACGTATGCCATATATACGTTGTTATTATATAATGGGTGCGCTGCATTCCCCATAAGGATGTCTATAAAGTGGCATTTTAACATTTTCCAATTTTTTTATAACTGGGGTTGAAAATTAATATATTGTTAATTAACGTACATGCAAATTTGAATTTGGTTAAATATTGAAACAGCGTAAATGCATGTACGATATTTCAATTCCTACAGAATAATAGCTTGTGCAAAATCAGTGTCGTATACTTTACATACATTACGATCGCCACACGAAATGGTAAATCTAAAATATTGTATAAGCATCATTCATTACTACATGATATGCCGGTTCATATAAATAAAAAATTGTAAGAATATTATGCGTTAGTTCAATAATAATTAGTTTTAGGCTTAATCGTACTTCCATGCAAAATGAAATAACGTATATGAAATAACGTATAAGGTACCTGATTGACTTTTCACCTCTTTTTAGGTAGAAAAGCCAGCAGGTACCAATGCGAAATTTTAATATGTTGTGGGGAAATTAGTCAAGATTAATTGGTAGAAATTTTTTTTCCAATATCTTTATTCATTCAATAGTGCTGCCGAGTTTACGAAAATCAGAAAATCGAAAAATCTTTAAACCCAATTATCTCGAAACTACACTTTTGCGAATACGTTGTTTCATTATTAAAGCGACGTTATATTCCACGACTAAATATTCATAAAAATTGATGCCTTATAGTCATGAATATTACAATAATATTATAAAAAGTGGTTATCGGGAATAAACATTTATAATTATGTTATACAAAACTTATGACCTGCAATCATAGCGTTATTTTTATCCGTGCAACAACTGTATTTGTTTTCGATGGTGGTCAACTTGGCTCTTAAAGTTTATTTCTATTATTTTATATTTGGATTTATTGCGAAAATCCTGTTATTCGATCCCAATTTCTAAAAACCAACAATATCAAACCAGATTATTAAAAAAGAAACTGCAGAGATTGAAAGAGCGAAAGCGGCAAAACTTTCGAGTATGTCAATTTCTGACAAAAGTTTTTACAGTGCCCTTAATTTTTAAATTCTGGTACAAAATCTTCTATCCTCCTATTATTGATTGACTTATTCGTTACTAAAGGTACAATTAGACGATATCATTTAAGTGAGGTATCATTTTGAGTGAGATCTCACGTAAATGAGATGCATGTTTATACCAGGACAAAAGTGAGGTCAAATTTAAAAATAAAAGTGATATATTATTTGTAAAATTTCGCATCACTCGCTAAAGTGAAAAACCTGATCAAACTTTTGTGATAAAGAAATTTTTATTTAGATCTAATTCAGTGTTAATAATTTATTATTTGGTTTCGATACAGTAATTAATAGCATTATAAAAAAATTTAATTTGATAATAATATAGATCAAACACAAGCTGCAGCTTGTCTCGCACTATTACTTATTCAAAAACGTAAAAAAAGACAAAATAAAGTTACGTTTTTATAGACACCAAATACAGAAGAACAATGGAATATTATTGCAAAGGATTTGAACAAAAAATGGAATTTTCCAAACTGTATCGGAGCAGTTGATGGAAAGCATATTAATATTAAAGCTCATAAAAACAGTGACAGTTTATATTTTAATTACAAATCGGCCCATAGTATTGTATTAATATGGTTTTAGTTGATTCGAACTATAAATTTACTTATGGAAATATTGGAGCACAAGGTCGGGGTTCTGATGGTGGCATTTTTTAATGGATGCAATTTGTTTAATGCAATAAACAATAACAAAATGCATTTGCCATTACCTAAACCGCTACCAACTAGAATCGTATCCGTCCCATTTGTTATAGTGGCAGATGATGCATTTGCATTTTCTGAAAATTTACTAAAGCAATACACGTTTAAGAATCTCACCATTCCTGGGAGAGTATTTAATTATAGGCTGTCTCGATCTAGGCGAATTGCAGAGAATGCATTTGGAATTGCATCAGCTAGATTCCGTCTGCTGAGAAAAAACATTGAAAAAGTTAAAATTATAGTGAGCGCCATTTGCGTTCTCCATAACTTTCTTCTTCGTAAACCAAAAAAACGTCTATGTGCCTTCGGGAACGTTTGATTGTGAAAGCGAAAATGGAAAGTTTATTCCTGGAAACTGGAGAAATAAAAATCAAATTTTTATTAAACCTGCAGTCTTCTCAAACAAAAATTTCTACGGATGCTGCAAAGAAAATGAGGAACGAGGTTAAGAACTATTTTTCTGAGGAAGGTCAGGTCCCGTGGCACAGTGGTACAGATCAATTTCAGTTCGGCAAAAATTCATTTTATGAGTGACTCTTATGTATTTTTTAACGCTGAATCCGAATCTGCCATCAGTTTTTTCCCCAGGTCAGCCATTTCCCCGAAAAACCGAAAAAACCGAATTTTTGGAGTTAAGGTGCAAAGTGTTTTTTTTATGATTCCTTTGGTTTTATATAGTCATTTTATGCAGAAAAATGAGTTTTTAAATTTATCCGGGTTTTGTTTTCGATCCGAATTTTTGGTTTTTCGGGTTTCCATGATAGATAGGTAAAAAATAACGACAGATTCGGATTCAGCGTCCAAAAGTATGGTAGAAACGATATAAAACTTTACTTGTTTGTTAACTTTAAATTTGACCTCACGTGACCTTTTTAGAGGTCACATCTTAATTTCCGCAAAAGTCCTCACTAATTTATGAGTGTCCAATTGAAGCCTGGTACTTTCTCTACAAGCTCCAAAAGAAAAAATAAGTGGGCACTTTTGGGAGCAAAAGTTATAGCCAGTTGAATCTCGAATAAAAAACCTAGGCATTATGGGGGGATAATATTGTCAAAATCTTAAAATCTATAATTAATAAAAAATAAAATTAATCATTTTATACACTCATAAAATGAATTTTTGCCGAACTGAAATTGATCTGTACCACTGTGCGTGGCAAGGTGAATTTATATAAATAAGTTATATAAGTCAGATATTTAATAAAAATCAATGAATTCAATGTAATATCGACAGATAATCAATGAAATAAATTTTGTATTAAAAAAATGTTTAAACTTACATAAGGCAACGTATCGATTGTTTCCATCATCTCACTACTATGCGAATCCAAAAATCGTAAACTGTTAAAGAATTCCCATTTAGTTATATAATTTTCGTTTGTTCCGTTACCCGATTTTTTTTTTAATCTTATTTTTTGCGTTCCAGAACTGAGAACGTACCCGATTTATTTTTGCCTTTACTTCTGGCATGCTTAGTTTCAATTCTGCCGCAATTGTTGTGCCGCAGTTGTGTTTTGCATATAATTGGATAAGTAGGATTATCTCATCGCTCGCACACAAATGTTTGGTATTATGCATTTTTCGAGTGAAAAATATTTATATAAAATTAACTGCAATTAATAGCTTTAAACAACGTATAAGATGCTGATTCAAAACAATAAATATACATACACAACCACTCAAAAAGATAAATACACTTCAATTTTTACCGTTATTTTGATATACTGATAATTTCCAACTTAGTAAATGTCAGTAACGTTAATGTATGTATGAGTTACTTCTGTGGCATTTATTCCTTAATATAATTTCCCTAAGATGGCCATGATATTGTTACGTTTTTCCAAACTTCCTTCGAATTGGCCTAACTCACAATTCGATAAACGTAATTCCCAATCTCTTCCTGAGTTCGATCACTGATTAGTAAGCACAAACACCAGGTTTTATTAAGTATTCAACACCTTAATTGTTCCACAACAACAGGAAAACAATACACCGAACAATATTCCTGACTAGAATATTCTTTTAACAGCTTCAGAACTCCAACGGTTTATTGTAGAAATTTCCAGTAACTCAACGTTCAAAATAATACACAATTTATTTCTACTCAATAACACTTATAACTTTATTCACTAATTTAAAAATCACTTTTATAATTTTAACTTCACAATAGCAGGTTTAAAATAAAACTAATTAAAAACTACAAGAAACAATTTCTTTATATACATTCTGCTTAATTTCTAGAAATTTCGCGGTCACTTTTTAGAAACCTTGAGAAAATATTAGAATATTCGATTATTTTACGTTACGTTGATTTGATTCATAAAATCATAAAACAAATAGACCTTAATTCTAAGAATATGTACAACAACAACAATGCTATTCATTTCATTCACTTTCTGTTGTGTTTTGTTGATTTTATTTTCCTGGAAGTGACCGTAATCGTCTAGATCTTTCTGTAATCGTTTAGATTTTTCTGTACTCGTAACAATATGCAACTTTTTCGTATATTTTATGTTTCGATGCATTTTCTTTCTATTTTTTCTTAAAGTACAATTCCATTTTTAAGTGTCCTGTTCTTCAAAAATAACTTTAAAAGTGTTTGTTTTGTATTAATAAATGTATAAGCTTGTTAATGTAAGTATAGCTTTAAAATATAAGTAATTATGTACTTATTAACTGAATAGGTCATTTCAAAAACCTCTTAAGTCACGTTTTTTTCCAATATGCTTTTTTGGCTGAAAATGGTTCCTCAAAGGGAGATGCGTATTCTGGGTAAAAACCACGTAAGTCGATAGCGATAGCAGTCCTGCATTCTTGCGTAATACGAGAGGAACCGCAGGTACCCACCCATGGTTCAATACTTATTTGAGAGAACAGTGGAACAACGATCGTTGGATTATGCCTGAACGCCTCTAAGGTCATTGTTATGTATCAGACTATACATTTCATAAAAACAAATTATTAAATATTTTAAATGTTATAAATAAAAAAAACTTGAAATTGTAATCAGCTACATAAGGCAATCATATGTTAAGAAGGTCATCTGATTACAATCGATATTCAATGTATAAATAAAATTATTTTTATATATCATTGTGATATCAGATATTAAATAAATCAGTACCTCTGTTAAAAATATACGTCTGTAATTATTAATTAATTATTATACAAATCTCTAGTATTTCATCTAGTCTAGAAATACATAAAAATCTGGCGAAGAGGATAGGATTAGTGCAGGAATTCTATTTAGTTAGAAGTCTATGTTAATTTGGATAAATTAACATTAAGAAGAATTTAGAAAAGCTGTACTAAATAATTGTTTCTTAAAAGCAACAAAAAATACAATATACCTCGTGGGAGAAAATTGGATAGGTCATTCAAAGCTACCGTAAGTTATTTTTTACGTTATATTACGAAAAAAGTGCAAGTGAATACAAAGTTTTTGGATTGGATAGTTTTTTTTGCATGAAAAGCAAAATTTAAATTGTGATAGTGCAAAATGATTGGAAATATTGAACCGTATATCCCTGGTGATGATTTTTCAGCATACGAAGAACGTTTAAATCAATTTTTTATCGTAAATGATTTGGATGAAGCAAAAAAAGTCGCATTTTTCATTACGGTTATGGGAACCGATACGTATAAAATTCTGAAATCATTATTAATTCCGGAAATTCCAAGTAAAAAAAAGTTTGAAGAATTAGTAGCGGTATTAAAATTACATTTTCAACCAAAACTGAATAAACGGGCTGAAAGGTTCAAATTTTCTAAGGCACAACAACAGGAAGGCGAAACGGTATCTGATTTTGTCGTGAGGCTAAAAGAATTGGCGCAAACTTGCGAATTCGGTACTTATCTGGATGACGCCTTAGCGGACAAATTTATAGTTGGGCTAAGAAAGGAAAGCATACAACGGGAAATTTTAAAAAAATCAGAAATAAAGTTCGAGGAGTGTTGCAGCATTGCACTTACAATGGAAATGTCAGAAAAAGAAACCAAAGCTATCAACCCAATACCCCATTGCTCAGTCAGAGATAATAGTCAATCATTTTATCACAAAAGTCGTTCTAGGAGAACAAGTAGTTCTAGAGAAAATAGTTCCAGAAAGGAAAAGAGAGGTAACGCTCGTCATAGAAGTATCAGTCCAAGTTCCAGTTACAGTAGTCGATCATTAAGTCCAGTCAGTCATCGAAATAATCAATCTCAAGGAAAACTGTGTACCAGATGCGGTCTTTATAGTCATAATGAAAAACGTTGTCCAGCACAGAAATGGAAATGTTTTATCTGCAATAGGAGAGGTCATACATCCACCGTTTGTAGGTCTAATAAAAGAGTCCATATAGTCAACAGTCTGAAGTCAAATAATGGTCCTATATATACTACAGTTAATATTGAAAGTATAAACATTCGGATGGTAGTCGATCCTGGTGCCGGTTCATCATTAATAGATTGGGATAAGTATTTAAGTAGTTTTTCACATTTAGAATTATTAAATTGTAATCAAGAATTTTCATCCGTAACAGGTCAAGATATTGTCATAAAAGGAAAAATAAATGTCCAGGTGGAATTCGAGAAAGAAAATTTCCATTTAGAATTGGTTGTGATTGAAGCCGTAAAGCCGATGGAGAATCCGTTGCTTGGACGTGAATGGTTAAATGTTTTGGTTCCAACATGGAGAAACATGATGCATCAACTATTTACCAAGCAGTCGTGTAATATGTGTAAAGATAAAAATTCCAATAACATCATACAAGAAATCCAAGGTAAATATCCAAATGTTATTGCTAATAATGAAGAAGACCAAGTCATAGAGGGTTATACGGCGGAGATCCATGTCGATGAAAACGCGGTCCCAATTTTTCACAAATCTTATACAGTCCCTTTTAAGTTGCGTGACAAAGTGGAAGAAGCCGTGGATCGGTTAATTCATATGAAAAAATTAGTACCCGTTAAACATAGTTTATGGGCCAGTCCAATAGTATCCGTTCCGAAAGCGAACGGAGATATCCGAATATGTATGGATTGCAAAGTGACGATAAATAAATATATCAAAACCGAGCATTATCCATTACCCAGAATAGACGACATATTCGCAGGCTTGTCTAATTGTAATTATTTTTGTGTTCTAGACCTAACGGGAGCGTATCAACAACTTAAGGTATCCGAAAAGTCTCAGGAATATTTGACTATCAATACCCATAAGGGATTGTTCCGATTTACGAGACTCCCATTCGGGGTGAAAAGTTCACCTTCTATCTTTCAATTTGTTATGGATTCTATTTTAAAAAATTTAGATAAAGTTGCGTGCTATTTAGACGATATAATAATAGGAGGTAAATCTATGGAAGCCTGTAGAGTTAATTTAAATAATGTCCTAGAAAGATTAAACATCCACAAAGTCAGGATAAATCTAAACAAGAGTAAATTTTTAGTTCAGTCAGTCAACTATTTAGGTCATACAATCTCTTCTAAAGGTATTCAACCTAATCAAGAAAAAATAGAAGCATTAGTAAAAGCAAGAGCTCCAAACAATTTAAAAGAATTACAAGCCTATCTAGGGCTTATAAATTATTATGGTCGCTTTATACCAAATCTTTCGGCAGAATTGAAGGAATTATATGATCTTTTGAAAAAAGACTCGCCTTTTAATTGGTCGGAGAGTTGTCAAACTTGTTTTGAAAACTCCAAAAAACTCATAGAAAGGCATAATATTTTGGAACTCTATGATCCACAGAAACCGCTCATTTTAGCTACAGATGCTAGTCCCTATGGGGTGGGAGCAATTTTGTCTCATGTGGTAAATGGGGTTGAAAAGCCTATACTGTTTGCTTCAAGTTCGTTATCACCTGCGGAGAAAAATTATTCGCAGCTTCATAGGGAAGCGTTAGCGATAATTTTTGGAATACAAAAATTTCACAAATATATCTACGGATATAAATTTACTATTGTGTCCGACCACGAAGCCTTGAAAGAAATTTTCAACCCTCGTAAATCAAACCCAGCGGTGGCAATTTCAAGACTTCAGAGATGGTCAATTATTTTGTCTATGTACGATTATAGTATTACGTACAGAAAAGGTACAGAAATGACAAATGTAGACGGGTTGTCTAGACTACCATTAAACTCAGTAACAGAAGTTGAAGGTAGTAGAATAAATTATTTTAATTTTTCTATTGCATCCCTTCGGAAATTCTTTTGTATTTTTGGTTTACCAAAAGAAATTGTGTCAGACAACGGTCCACCATTTAATTCGACAGAATTTATTAAATTTGGAGAAGCTCACGGAATAAAAATTACCAAATCCCCGCCGTACCACCCTCAATCGAATGGTCTTGCCGAGCGGAATGTTCAAACGGTTAAATTATGCTTAAAGAAATTATTCATGGATGAAACAAAACATTTAAACATTCAAGAAATGATCCAAAAATTTTTGATTCATCAGCGAAACACACCAAACTCAGTGAACTCTCGAACACCAGCTGAACTTATTTTTGCTTATAAACCGACAATATTATTTGATTTGGTTAATAAAAAAAAATCAGTTAGATTTTCAAATAATAATAATGTCATACCTGATAAACTTTATAATAAAGATTTAAATGTAGATAAAAATGTTAAAATAAATCAGGAAGGAAATAATTGTGAAAATACAATTAGTTTTAAGAAGGATGAAAAAATTTTTTATCGAAACCATTTTCGAAATTATGTGAAATGGATTCCAGGCAGAATTGTAAAACAAGTTTCTAAATTCACATATTTAATTAAAATCAATGATAATGTTAGATTTGCACATGTAAATAGTTTAAGATTATCCAATTTGCATGATAAATATCATCCAAATATACAAATCCTGCCTGGAGATGATCGTTCTGAACCTCTTGAAGTCGATAATAAAATTAAAATGAAAAGAAGACGATCTTCAAGTGAATCAGGATGTGACAAAATTGAAATTAGAAGATCAAAACGGGAAAAGAAAGTACCTGATCGTTTATATTATGAAGTATAAAAAAATTAGTTTTTAGAAATTGATATTGAAATAGTTAACTTAGAATTAAGAAAATATTAAGGTGGTGGTTTTATTAAAATGGGGGAAAGTTGTTATGTATCAGACTATACATTTCATAAAAACAAATTATTAAATATTTTAAATGTTATAAATAAAAAAAACTTGAAATTGTAATCAGCTACATAAGGCAATCATATGTTAAGAAGGTCATCTGATTACAATCGATATTCAATGTATAAATAAAATTATTTTTATATATCATTGTGATATCAGATATTAAATAAATCAGTACCTCTGTTAAAAATATACGTCTGTAATTATTAATTAATTATTACTAGGAGGGCCCGGCGTGCTTCGCTACGCTTATAAATAAAGTTTTTGCGTAGACATTTTGTTGACGTAGAAGCAATGATTTCAAAAAGTGGTAATGAGAAATGCTACCATATAATTTTTAATTTTTCTTTTTAAATATATGAATGAAAAATAATCAGAACTCTAGCTGATCAGTTCGGATATATGAAAAATTAGCGATCAAATAAGTTTTCAAGTAAGCTTCGCTAATTTTTCATATATCCGAACTGATCAGCTAGAGTTCTGATTATTTTTCATTCATATATTTAAAAAGAAAAATTAAAAATTATATGGTAGCATTTCTCATTACCACTTTTTGAAATCATTGCTTCTACGTCAACAAAATGTCTACGCAAAAACTTTATTTATAAGCGTAGCGAAGCACGCCGGGCCCTCCTAGTACTCATAAAAGAGGAAAAGGTTTTTGAGAAAAGTGAGAGGAAATCAGGTAACAATGACTTCTGGGAAGACGATATTTTTTGTGAAAACTCTATCATCTTTGAACAAATGACCTTGGTCAGATGTATCATAAATATAAAATTTCAAACATTCAAACGCACGCACTCTACTTGCAGCAACATACAATTGACCATGTGTGAATACAGGTTCTTTAAGTAAAATGGCAACTCTGTTGAATGTCTGACCTTGAGATTTATTAATAGTCATAGCAAAAGCAGGAATAATAGGGAATTGAGTTCTTTGAAATTTAAATGGAAGAAGAGTTCCAGAATAAGTCAAATGAATGCGTGGAATTAGAATGCGTACACCTCGCATGACACCAGTCAAAACTTCACAATCTATTGAATTTCGGTGCATAACTTTTACACGCATTCGTGTTCCATTTACTAATGCTTGACCTGTATTTAAATTACGTATGAGGAGAACAATGCAATTCACTTTCAAATTTAATTTATGAGGTGGCAAACCTCCTACACTCAATTTATTTAAAAATTCTATTGGAAAATTGTTCTGCTCACAAATGTCATCACAAACAACTTTATCAAAACTAAAATATGCTTTCTCCTCTCCTGGCATAATATTCAAGATTTTAGAATTGATTTCATTGCAATCATTGTTTTTGGGGGCTAAAATGACGGAACTCAAAATGTCATCAGATAAAATTGTATCAGAAATATTTCCAAAAATGTCTTCAATAATATTGTCTGGATTGCCAATCAAATTATGAGGAATTTCAATGATATCTGAACCAAACTGTGGAAAACTTTGCATATCACCATTACCGAGTCTTCTAAGAAATTCTACAAATTCAATTTCATGAGGGAGAGCTCTCATGTTTTGATTTAATTTCAAAATTTTAAAGTTAATAAATTCTTGCCAAGATGTAATACAATTTTCAATTAAAATAGAACGTGAGCCATGCGGTATAACTGGAAGAATTTGGCGAAAGTCACCGCTCAGTAAAAGAGTTTTACCTGCAAACAGTTTATTTTTATTTTCTTCGTTTGGAGTCAAATCTCTTAACAAACGATCAATTAATTTTAAAGCATGAATAGAACACATTGAAATTTCATCTATAATAATGATTGATGCATTATTAATATATGTGCCATGTACACTGTTTGGAGTTATATTTGGCATTGAATTCTCTAATAATGGAATTGGTAATTTGAAAACATTATGCAAAGTTCGCCCCCCAATCAAAAGAGTTGATGCAATACCACTGAAGGCAGTTACAATACACGAAAGATTTAATGAATTAAATTTATGAATGATTGCCGTTTGAACAAAAGTTTTGCCACAACCTGCATGAGCTGTCAAGAAAAAAACATTACTTCCAGTATCATGGAATTGAGCTTCACGCAAAACAATATCAATCACACTACGTTGCTCATTATTTGCATTTTCATACATTCTATCGAAAACTATAGCTTCTTCTTCAATATCAAAATGACCTACATCGCCAATCTGTAAGTTATATTGTGGAATCGGAAGACCAAGATCACCACATGAAGTATTATGTGTAAGAAGAATTTCATTAATTTCAATCAAGGCTCGATTAATTGACACATCTTCATCGTAATTTCGTAAAAAGTCTTCAATCATACTATTTCTAAATTCAATCCATAAAGCTAAAGCATTCGGAGGAACATTCAAACCACAGATAAATGCAAATAATTGACGAAACTGTTTTGGTGATTGAATTTCTGAAGCTTCAAGTAAACATTCACGCCATTCATTATCATTTGTTGCAATACCTCGAGCTTCACATGCTGCAACAAAAGTAGGGTACTCAACACCTTCATACATACGTAGATCAGAAAAAGATTTTGGACCACGAACATGCAACAGAAGTAAACGCATATGAAACAATTCTATATCTTTTGGAGAAACCATATATAATCGAGCAACAACTTTATCAGCCCCACGTTGTCTTCTTTTCCACGATTTACTTTGATCATGCCAAACATAATGTAATGGTAATTCTGTATACAAAAACTCATTAGCTAAATTATCAATGGAATTCAAATGGAAAAATGCTAACAATTTTGTTCTTGATACATTTGCGACTGCACCAGCCACATTACCATTCCTGATATAAACATTTTGTCTATTAGGCAAATGACAATCAAGTCGAATAATTGTATGAGATTGAAAATGCATTGGAAATTCAAATATGCGCCAAGCAGCTTCAGTCGAACCAACATACCGTCCATTCAAAAAATCTTGAATTTCATTTCCCACAATCGCATCATCATTATTCACTGCATTCTCTCCATTCACTCTCAATTCAACATTGGCAGAATCATACCCTTTATATACATACTTGTAAACATATTTCACACTTTTAACAGTCGTACATATTTCAACGTTAATATGACAATTGAATTTTGCAAGAAGATAAGGATTATATAGAACAACATATCTATTATCAAGAGATGCACCACGTACATCAACACTCATACCATTATCACGTCGACGATACAAAGGATAACCATTCACAGATTCTTTAGTATTTTCAGAAAAAGGTTTTGGAAAATTCTTACTACATTTACCATCTCTCATACAAACAGAATTGGGATTTAGAGCACCACATGGTCCATGCATCATATGACGTTTCACATATTCATGTAATTTAGGAAAAAGAATGGGATCAGGGATTTCAGTACATACAAATTTATTAATCATTTCATTTCCATCAATTCTATCTTCATCTGATAAATTTAACAAAATATGGGCATGCGGAAGACCACGTTTTTGAAATTCAATGGTATATATAAGTGCTTTGACAGAACCGAAAATCTTTTTTTTCATTAAACAATCTATGAGCTCTTTAAGTTTCACTTTAAACACACGCACAACAATATCAGGACGAAAATTCGAAGACTCATAATTACTCAAATTATCAACAATTTCTGGCCATTGAGGATTACATGTCATTGTTATAAATAAAGAAGGTTTACCGAAATGTTGTACAATAGACATTGCATCCAAGTAATTTTGATACATGTTACGTGGTGAACCGGTGAAAGAAGATGGCAAAATTACTTTACGACCAACTACTTGCATATTATCATCGCCATTGCGATTTTGATGCAAGAAATCTGTTAAATTATTGTACAAATCAGCACGAAGAGCAGATTGATTTGAACGAATGTAATGAAGCCGTGTACCTTCGATACGAACATACATATCAACAATCCATTGAAGAAATAATTTTTGAGAACGATGCAAAAGACTAAAACCATCACGTATAGCAAGGCGATAAGATGCATATTGCAACATTGTAACTTTTGTACGTGACACATTAGCACGTGAAGTTGAAACTAAATTATGTGGAATATTAACGTGCCACCCAGTATCACCATTTGGAAACAACAAAGGATAAGCTAAAGGATCCAAAGAAGAATCAAGGACAGAAACAGAACGAATTTCATTTGCATTTTTTGAAAAAACAATCATATTTCTTTCAAAAGGTGGTTCACCATCATCATTTTTAAAAATAGCAGCCACATCAGTTTGAACAGCATCATTAAAACGACGAATATCACATTCTCTGTTAACTTTTATAACCATTGACACATCAGCAGTAACATTCTCAGGTCTTTCACAAAATTCATGCATTGATTTGAAAGAACGAACAAAAGGATTCACACGATCTAACTCAAAACCTATCTCACGCATAAGAAAAATTTCACATACATTGGTATTTCTATTCATTCTCATATTAGCAGCAGTATCAACATCATAAAAATATAATTGTGCATACATTGGAGGTCGACCATAAGCAGGAATTAAAGCACCAGTACGATGATAAAAAATATTATGAATTTTAAAATGATAAATACCACGTGCAGTAGAATCCGCTATATTACATTCAGAACTGATCATTGCAAATGCCGAATTATAGGAACGAATATTTGAAAGAAAACTTTTAGAACGTTTTTTTATAGCATTATCATTTGAATTCAATCCTTCGAAAATATTAGAGAAAAATGCATTTTCAGAAAGAGGAGGTAAATTGACTTTGCCTTTATGGCAACACAAAGAAAACGCTTCATTATTATTTGAAGTAACTTCTCTTGCAAAATGTTTGGCATGACAAAAATGACAACTCATATCCAAAGCACCACAAACATACGAATCAAAGTTACCTGGAATCACATTCAAAGCACACTTGAACGAATCTCTCAAAATTACAAAGGGAATTTCATCATTCACCACATTCAATTCTAAATCATTCGCAACATTCATGACACCATTCATGACACCGTTCATGACACCATTCATATCATCAACATTCACTTCATCATTCACAACAACATCAGCTTCAGCATTCATTCCATCATTATTACCATTCATTTCATCATTCATAAAATCAACATTATTACGCATATTACGCATATAATCTCTTTGATTCCGACGACTCGATGTACCACTCACATCCAAACGTTTACGACGTAGTCTTGGCATCGAAATAAATAAATATATCAATATATCAAAAATATGAAATAACTCAAATATCAAAATATCTCAAAAATCTTTATATCAATAAAAAACAAAATAATCGAAAAATATCGAAAACCGTCCTTCTTGAAAGATAAAAGACGACTAAAATATAAAATAAATACGACGACTGAAATGAATATAAAATAAATATAAAAATTTTCGTTTTTGTTATTCGTTGTTCGGTTCGATAGCTAATATATAAAAAAGAAAAATTTTAAAGCATTGTTTTAAAGCAAAAAGAAAATTGTTTTTGCATGTATGTAAACTTATAATGCATATGTATAGAAAAAGTTTTTCGTATATAATAACTTTTTTATTTATGATCCGATTTGTTTGAATCCGGATCCGACTATAGGTTACACTAATATCAGTTAGCTGTGAAAATTTCAAATGAATCCATCTGCGAATAAAAAAGCCTAATGCTCCACAAAGTTTTAATCTAGCGTATTAATATATAAGAAGATACAAATCTCTAGTATTTCATCTAGTCTAGAAATACATAAAAATATTCATAAAAATATTCAAGCTAGGCTGCGAAAATTGAAATGGGGTTTTAAAAATATGTTGAGAAAAAACCATACTCTAAAATAGTAATTTACTTATTATTCGACACTTTTGGTTTAATTGATGCCAATGTGTATATATTTTGGTTTAAGGCTGTTATAATCTATTTGAATGTTCATAGTTTTGCCAAAGATTAGAATAATACAAATCTTTAGTATTGACACTGTAAGAACCCAGAATCAATTGCAAACGACATTATTATTGATGGAGACGTTGTAAGGGGTAGAGCAGCCGTCATACTGCGATCCCTTGAGACTCGTCCTCTTTTCGAGGATTCGTATTATATATGAATTATATACGTATTATACTATTATATATGAATTAACTCTATCCTATTCGTATTATATAGGAATTAACTCTGTGAATAATTAAGAATGATGGAGAATATGACTATGTACCATAACGATATTAAAACATGACAAATTAATACATGTAAAATGTTAATAAGATTATTTTTAAGTGTAATTCTCAATGATAAGCAATAACAAATATGATTACTACGATTTTTTTGGTTAAATTTTATACCACTAACCCTATTTCGCGCTAAAAAAACATAAGTCAAGAACTGTTTTTCAGATTTTTTTCATTATTTCTAATAATAAACTGTAAAGGTTTTTTGCTATTTTAATTTTTTACCACTCAAATACTAAATTAAACATAAAAAAGTCCTTTAAAACTCATTTGTTTGTGTATGAAACAGTTTTTATTGATTACTGAAAAATTATAATTGAGTGACTTATGAGGTTTTTGAAATGACCGATTCAACTGTATTCTTCAAATCTTGTGTTTATGCAGTGTTTTGATAAGAACGGCAACATCAATGGGGCAAAAAAAAAAATATAATGACTGAAAAACGTAGTATAATTATTTTTCTACATAAATCGGGACATTCTGTATGCGATATTCATAAAAAATTAGACATTTCCATAGGTGCTATTCAAAACACAATAAGAATATATGGTGCAACGGGGAACTACCAGAGTCGTAAGTCGACTGGTAGACCCAGAGTAACCACAAAATGGGAAGGTAATGAACTTATTCGCTCCAGCATAAGAAATCGACGAAGCACAACGCCCAAGCTGACCGCTGAAATGAATAACGATCGCTCATATCCCGTCTCCGTTTCCACTGCAAAGAGACGATTGAAAGCTGTAGGTTTATGTGGTCGAATAGCAATGAGAAAACCCCTATTACGGCCTCGAAATAAAGTAAAACGATTAATATGGCCTATGAAACATGTTTAGTTGGTCTGTCAATCAGTGGAGAAAAGTCTTATGGAGCGACGAATTAAAATTTCAAATTTTCGGGTCACATAGACGAGTTTTTGTTCATAGACATGAGGGTCGAAGACTCCTGAATTATATGGTATGGCTTCCACAGGCTCCGGATTTAAATCATATAGAGTTGTTATCGGAGGAACTTGATCGTAAGGTTCAAGAGAAAGGTCCAACATCGCAGAAAAATCTTTGGGAGCTGCTACAAAAATGCTGGAATCAAATAACTCCAGGAACTTTGGATAAACTTACACCAAGAAGCAAAAGGTGCATTTTTTGAGGAATCTCGAATTTAGGAAAATTGATGCAATATTTGTTTTTTGAAGTTATACTTCTTTGCGCTCGTTGTAAATATTTTGATGGGGTGTTAATCGAGAAACCGCGTCACGCTTGTTTAATTTACATTTTAACCTTTATGCTGTATGGTAATAAAGACGAAATTAGTAAATCAACCTTATGCTGTAAGGCAATAAAGACGAAATTACTAAATCAATCATATTTTATAATAATAAAACATTATTCGCTTAGTTATCTTTGATCAATTTTTTTTTCACTTTTCGGAATTATCATTCAAAGGAATAGTTAATGTCACCAATACGATACATTTAAGCATTGCTTATATATGATTAAACAAACCTGCTTGCATTAGCAGAACTGCCCTCACATGTTCCAAAAATTGGAAATTGACGTTTCTTTTTCTCTTCTTAGAAACATTGATTAACCAAGAATTTGCATTGGAACCTTAGTACCGAAGAAAAAGATTATGAACAATATCAAAGCTACAGGTTTAAAGTGCTTTACTTATTGAGTGAAATATGATTCTCCATTACTTTCAAAACTATTATTGTTATTGCAAGGGGTCTATAAAATATATGCAAATATGTTAACAAATGGTGTGATTTGACTGTTTTAATAATAACATATAAGTCTGAATTTACAAATGAAATTAATCTTATTATTATTTTTTCCAATTTTTGTTTTAAGTTGTGGGAAGGAATGTCGAAATAAGACGATGACTATAAGGCGATAAAACCCATTAAACGAAAATATTCACTAAAAATGGTGGTATTCTTTAACCGGCCGGCGTATGCATCAATGTAGTAGAGTATTGCAGACAATCGATAAAATATATTTGCAAATTGCAATACGATCCTCTTCAGAACCGCAAAATTTCTGGATTAATAATGATTATAAGTCTACATGAAATATGACACTAAACCAATAGCAATGAACCAGCGTACCTATTTTGTATGACGAGTACGGTGGTTTCGGAGTAAGTAATTGACAATTGTGACATCCAATAAACAAATATATTTACACTCACCTAATTGTTCGTGACACATTGAATTATTTGAATTAAATCTTTGGAATAAAATTTTAACTTTTTTCTAACCTTAATCTTTTGCCATCTACATTTATAAAAATTATTTAATTATTATTTGTCTGTCAAATGTATTTTAATTTTAACATACATTTAATATGTAAATTTATCTATAGCTTTAGAGACATTTACTTAATGGCTTTTGCTGACTGTAAAATGATACTATTACATTTTTTTCCAACTTTTTATATACATATTGCTAATAAAATAAGCTAAATTAAATTAACATTAAAAAAAACTATAGGAGAATTTACTCCAAAAAAAACAGTTTTCAACCACTTTACCTGGGAAGCACGGAAATCGCCGTGCAGGTACCTTCTAGTAATTAATAATTATTAGTTTTTTGAATAATATTTTTTTTTTCTTTTTGGATAATATTTTTTTTTTGAATATTTTTTGAATATTTTTTTGACTAAGAAAACTAAGAAAAATCGACGATTATACGTTCTTATACTTTTTGAATAATAATTTTTTTTTTGAATAATATTTTTTTTTATTTATTTTTTGAACAATATGTTTTTTTTTTGCTTTTTTTTTTGAACGATATTTTTTTTTTTGTATTATATTTTTTTCTTTTGAATAATATTTTTTTTTTGAATAATATTTTTTTTTTATTTTTTTTTTTTGAATAATATTTTGGTTTATTTTTAGTTATTTTTTTTAATGTATCCTATCTGTCTGTCTGTGTGCGTGTGTGCGAGCGAATGGCCAAAGAAGTATAACTTCCACCGTCTGGTCCGACGCAGACCCTACTTTATTTTTATATGAAATTTGATATATAGTAATAAAATGAAATAATTTGTTATTTGAAGTGGTTGTTCATTGTGCCTTATTCAAAAATTCTTGGAAAATTCAAAATTCACTTGTGTATTTATCTTTTTGAGCGGTAGTGTAATTAAATTACACAATGCAACTGTAGTAACTGCACCGTTAATATACATAAAAATCAAACAAGACACCATAAAATGAGATGAAAGCTAAACAAATTTAAAAAGTAAAGTGAGATGCAATTTACCTTTTGATTCTGTTTACACGTTATCACTTGGTAAGTGATAGATCACTTTGAAATTATAAGATGACGTAAAAGTTATGTCTCATTTTATGAATGAGATGTTAGTTTAGACGTTATCATCGAGTGAGACTCATAATTTTTGGAGTGAGATTTCACTTAAATGATATCGTCTAATTGTACCTTAACCCTGCAAGGAAAACTCTTGTCTTCGCGGTGCGCTTTGCTTTTAGTTTGACAATTTTGAAAACTCCTAAAGAAGTACCCCAAATTCAGTCTTCAGGAGTTAATATACAACAATCACATTTTAACCCCAAAATTGTCGCTAAACTTTTGAGTTAAACAACAATAAATTCTCTAGTATGAACAACATTCTTCCTGTTATTCTTAAAATAACAGCTCGTATAACAGCCCAAGACTTAGTTTTATCTTTCACTTTATTTTTAATCTATATCAACGAACTGTTGAAAATCACCAGTAATACGATTAATAGTTTTGCGGATGAAGGAACACAAGTCATTGTCTTCCCGCCTACAAAGGGTAAGGGTTCATGAACGAAGAAATTCCGCTCGAAGAGACGCTGCCATAAATGTAAACGATGACCCAGAAGGGTGAACTAAATTCATTTCATTTTTAATTAGACCAAAACACAGCTGCGGATTGTTTCTAGATCAAGGGCCTAGTTTCCCCATGATATTTCAATTAGTATGTGTGACGAACAATTAGACGAATGTGAAAACATTCTCGACCTTCTCAATAGATGTAAAAAATATCTCACTCCGTATCAATTAATCCACATTTATAAATACTATATTTGTCCCTGTATGCAGTATTGTTGTCAAGTTTGGGGCGCTGCATTTGTTACCTTCCTGGCTCTTTTGGACTCTATTCAAAACCGTGCTACACAAATTGTGCATGATCGAAATTTAACATTAAATCTAGATTCTGCAACACAATTCTATCGGTACTTCCACAAAGTAAATTTTTCGAACATTTCGTAAATATTTCGGAAATATTTCGTTCAAGATTGTCCTTAAAAACGAAATAAATTATATTTTTGGCAGTGTCGTAGATCAGATGTCATATGCCGTAATTTCGTAAATTATCATCCAGCTTTGAAATTAAACTCCAGACTGGGCGTACGGTACGGAAGCCACACCTCCGGTTCAGACTTCTACAGTTCCGTAGATTTAAACAAAGAACATGGCCACGCAGGTCGAATTCAACCTTTCTCAACAGAAAGAGGAATAGACACAGGCTTAGACAAACCATTACAACTTAAGAGAACTAATTTTCGGTTGCGTAAACTACTTGCATAAGCTTGTGTTTTGTATAGTAAAGCTTCTGTTAGCATATTGGGAAGAAATTCTTTGGAGTTATTAAAATTATGCCGTTAAATTCATCGGCATTTATTATTGTAAATTCACCTCGTGCATCCGCACTACGAATGACACAGAAAACTAAATTTTAGGGTATGTCGTTTGTAGTTGCTTATATTGAACTTTATGTCAATATCATCTCTGCTTCGAAATTCTATTCCATTGGAGACCAAAATTGTATTTAGTTGCTATTTATACGCTCTGCCATAAAAGATTCCTCCAACTTTGGACCAACTTCTTCTATGTTACTTACAAAATCTTACACGACCTCCGAAAATACTCTTTGAGTAAGAATGTGAGTAAGAATATGGGTAAGTTGTTGATTTTCACACTGGAAATGGTTGGTATAGGTTTTAAATGCAACTTTGAGTTTCATCACATTGCGATCCTGGTGTTTTTGGGCAGTATTTAAAAGCCCGGGAAATTTTGTTTGTCTAATACTTTTCATCCCAAGCAACATTTCCGTCTCATTTGAAATTCAAAATTTACAAGGAAGAAACGATTTTTGGCATTATCATTGTGTGTGTAATACCTACCAGTCCCTCTTGCGTTTCTAATTTTCGGTTTCATGGTGCTCTAATGCTTCATCTTCAATTTTCTCTCCTTGAAGTTTTCCGGATATCTGGATCTATTAATTGTAAAACATTTCAGTCAGTCTATTAATAAAAGTAATAAATATCAACCGTACATAAAATACCTATGAACACTTTTTATGTAGAATTGAATACTAAATACTTTTAGTGATATATCATTGTGCTGTAAATACTGCACTTTGAGAGATAAACATCAAAAACCAGTATCATGTAGGCAGAGCGGCGGCCAATTTGTTTTTTGAGTATAAGATTAATCTGAAACTAGTGGCTACTGTCCATCAACCGTGGCTACTGTTCACTGATTCTAGGCGCAGAGATTGATACCACTTGCGTGTTTGTATTATTAGAAATCTCACGACTATATACTTGCAAGCTAACTACAATGTGTCAAACAATTTTCTTAAAAAACGTAAGCCCTTGACAATGAACAAGAAACTCTTTCGAAACGTTTGGTAATGAATAAAAATAAAAATGGCTACAAACAATAAATATTTTTTAAGTAATATTAACATTTTTTTCGTATGACATTATTTCCCCTGGGTGGTACAATCGAAACTATTTGATCTATAATATGGCCCATGATTTAAATTTTATTTTACAATAATCAATTTTCAAAGCCTACTAAATCAAATGTCAATCAAACCCCGTCAACTGTCAGTCTCCCGTGTACAGCCCGTGTGTGGTGCAACTAGAAACTAAGTCTTACAGATCAACATTATTTAATCTAGAGATGGTCCAAATTGAAATTTCATTTCTAACAATAAACTTTTCCAAAGCCAACTAATCCAAATTTTAGTCACAACCGTACTAGAAATAATAATCATCACCCAATATTATCATTTTTTTTCCTATGACGAAATTACCCGTGTAACTCGTGTGCTGATCGAATACCAATTAAATCTTTTAGATCGAAATAATATAATCGAATTAACCCAAATTGCAATTTTATTTCCAACAATTAACATTATCACAGTTAACAAATTAAATTTTAATCAAAATCGTGCTACAACCGTACATGACATAAATTACCGTGTAGTCCATGTATGTTGCGAAAAGAAATTTAAAAAAAACCGTGCTACGTGTATCACCCGTGCCACACCCGTGTGACTACCTGTGCTACACCCGTGTGACACCCGTGTAACTCCCGTGTGACACCCGTGTAGCACCCGAGTGATACCCGTGCAACATCCGTGTGACACCCGTGTGGTGCGGTTAGTGTCGCTCATATATATAATACATTACCATTCAGCAGAAGAGGATTAGCTGACAAAATTATGTGTTACAGACTCGTTGAAATTTCGAAAATTCATCCTACATCAAATAGTAGAGAAAAATCTTAATCCTGCAGCAGTTGGCAGTTTTGACAGTTTTATGATGGTACTACGAAGAAAAATATACATTGCGATTTTTAGTGCTTTATAAAATTTTTAAGTAAGAAAGTCACAGCTGCCAATAAATGGATGTCCACCCTTTGAAAATCAGTCCAAAATATGCAATTTACAACTACAGATAAAAAAAAATTGCGTCTGTTGATTGTATTTATTGTCAGTCAGCAGACACTCAAAAATTACTCTTGTGATAAATTAAAAAACCAGATGTGGACGAGAAGTGGAGATATGTGTCAAATAAGTCATTGTGTTCTGGAAACAAATTATAACAAAACAGTTGTAAGAAGAGACAGAGTTATTATATTGGGGACAGCAAACATCCAAGCAAAAAACTTTTATACAAGGCACCTGGAGTGTCTGACAAGAATTATGCAATTAATATGAACCAAATTACAATATTACTCAAATAAATTCGGATGATTTAGATTATGAGGTTATGTCACCACAAACCCCTTAAACTACAATGGAGTATACAATTAAGGAGGATAGCCGATTTGACTGTAGAAAAAATAAGTAATTTTCAGAAATTTTTTGACGGAATACTTAAGAAATCTGTAGATCACGTTATTTATTTTGTTCAGTATATATTCAATATTTTTCTTAAAAAATATTAAACCGTGACGAAGTTATTAGTTTCGATAGGAAGAGCGTGGTGGAATTAAAAAACCGAATTCATTCAATAAAGTGACTGACACTCCCTACTTACAAAATATACAAACGATACAAAATTTTATAAAACTTTTTTCGAAGGTGTAATCTTTACACGAAAATAAAAAAAAAATTTTTTGGGTTCATTCACAGGGGATAAATACAGCATACCTAAAAAACCGTTAGTTTCGTTAAAAATTTGATTATGTATGGAAAATCGAACCAAGATTCCGAAAAAAAAGATAGATATTTGAACTCGACCATTGCCAATCTTCTTAAAACTTTGGTGAGCTTTATCAAAAAAACAAAAAAACTGTTTTTATTTTTTCGCTAGTTTTCACACAGGGTGAAATGAAATTTAGTGTTAATAAAAGTTTAAAGCTATATTGTGCTCGAACGAGTGAACCGATTTTAATTAATTTTTTTTCATTTGAAAGTTACTTTTTAGATGATTTTTTTTAATTTTTCAAACATGGTTATTTCAAAAAGCGCTCTTTTCTCTCTGTTTTCTTTTTATATTTTAAAGATGTATTATTTATCCAAAACATACTGATATTATAGACAAGCGTTTTTTTTTTGGTTTTTGAAAAAATGGCATTTGTATATTTTATTGTTTGAAAATTTTTTGTACTTTGTGCCATTTACTAAAAACAAGATTTTTGATTCTATTGAACTTTTTTTGTTTGTAAGGTATTGCAAAAAGCTTTATGAAAAAGTTATACTGCTTAGTTTTTACTTATTTTACATAAAATTTTTTAGTTTTAATTTTGCAACAAATTTTACTTTTAAAAGGAATGGATTTCCAAAGGTTAATTTATTTGTTTCGTTTTTTATTGATTTTTAATGATTTATTGTGTTAAACCCAAAACATGCTCAAATTACAAAGAGACTTTCTCTTTTGTTGACGAGACAAACCGAATTGAATATTTACTAAAAAACTATGCCAGTTGTAGACTTTTCTGATATTTGGCATAAAAAGAAGTATTCGAAAAGTGAAAACCATTCATGATTGATTTTGTTATGATACGGTACGGACTCATATTGAATCAGGATTCTGTATCACAACATTGAAAAATCAAATCATCAAAACGTGACATACAACCGAAAATGACCAAACCGAAAGTTCATACCACCTAGACCTAATTCCATATCTTCGAATAGTTTTGAAATTGAAAAATCATCAAAACGAAATATCATATCACCAAAAGAATTCATATGGTCGAATATTCAATGGATCGAAAGATCGGTGATGTGATCGAAAATTTAATTTATAAAATCGAAATATCGAATCATCCAAATTCGTAAAATCGAATAAAAATTCATGTTATCGAAATATCATAGCATCGAAAACTTTCGATTTAATGAATAAATAAATCATTACATCGAAAAATCATATAATCGAAAAACAAGGTATGCTCCCCTCACAGATAAATATATTATAAATTGGAATACATCTGGCCTTTCTCGAACAACAGCCATATCGTTTGAAACATTTAATTTTTTTGTTTCAGCTACATTATTTTTATTTTAGCACAATTAAATGTTTAACATTAACACTGTTAGAATAAAATACCAATTTCAAAAAAACAAATAACTTTCACAAATTTAATATGAAAAAAAAACAAATATTATACATTTCTTAATATTATTTTTATATTATTTTTCTATCTTTAACAATAATATCACTACTCTAACAGTGCAATCAATGTTCACTTCTCGATTTATATTTACATAATCAACCGACTAGTTTTAGATTTTAATCATTACTCCACAAAATTGAAAATTATTTTTCTATTTATAATTTTCAATTCAAATAAACAAGAGAGTGATTGTTTGTTGATTGCATGAACTCTTCCATTTTTATTTAAGCAAAGAGACAAAACAAAAGAAAACAAATAAAATTCGAAATGTTTTAAAGAGAATTAAATAACGAAAACTATTATAACTATGATGCTTTACAGAATATTAAAGCCGAGGGTGAGGCAAAAATTTATTTGTATGGTGATCTGTTAAATGTAAAATTACGACAATGCAAAATGTATATTTGGGTAGGTAAGGAATGGAAATAATAGAATGAATTAACGAGAATCTAATCTTTCCTGTTAACACAACCGGTTTAGTTATTTCAACTGTCAAGCCTTAAATTCCAGTCCATACACCCTATACAGAACCTTGCTCGTATATGATACATGTTTAACAACACGTAGTTTGGCGGGCATAACAGCATATTTAACAAATCTAGTCAAATACTCGGCTATGCAGATGATATTGCGCTTATCGGACGTAGACCAAGCGATATTAAGGATAGCCTCTCTCAGCTTGAAATAAATACTAAACGACTTGGATTATGCATTAACACCGGCAAGACTAAGCTTTTAACAACATCCAGAAATATACCGCCCGGCAATCTGAATACTGGCGACTATGAAGTAGAATGTGTAGAAAACTTCAAATACCTCGGGTCTGTAATAACATCGTCAAATGACATGCAGGTAGATATTAAAGCCCTTGTCTCAGCCGCATACAGAGTTTTCTACAGTTTTCTACGCATACTCAAAACTTTTGCGATCAAAACATCTTTCGCAGTCGTGCAAACTCACAATATACAAAGCATTAATCCGACCTGTGCTTACATTTAAAAGTGAAAGCTGGACACTGACTTCCTCAGATTGTAGAATTCTATAAACATTCGAGAGGAAAGTCATACGAGCAATTTATGGTCCATGTAAAGTTACTGGAAATCAGTATAGAATCCGAATGAATCATGAAATCAGACAGCTTCTTGGGAGCTGCGATGTAATCGGAGACATTAAATCCAACCGGATTAGATGGTTTGGTCATGTAGAAAGGGCACCATTAGATAGAATGATTAAAAAAACTTCCAAACAACAACCAGCTGGTGTTCGTCGAAGAGGAAGACCTAGACAACGCTGGCGTGATGACATCACCCAAGACCTTCGTGATATAGGCTTAACAAGGATAGAAATCATCAGCATATGCATGATGCAGACAATGTTTAATGCATCCAGAAAGATCATTGATAAATAATAAAAATAACAATGGCTCCAAAACTGAACCCTGAGGAACACAAGAAACTACAGTTAAAGGAGACGAAATGATGTTCCCAACCTTAGTTTTATTTTTACGATGTGTCAAACAGTTATGAATCAAATTTAATGCAGGAGATTAAAATTTAAAGTGATATTTAAGCTCACTCAACAAGCTCGCGTATCCTACATTGCAAAATGCCAAATTCACCATAGATTGATCAAGTTTCTCAAATATATCACTAGTTACTTTAAGTAAGGCTGGAACCGTAATATGTCCAGATTTATAGCCTGATTGAAGAGGATCAAGAAGTTTTGATGAGTTAACATATTGAGTTATTTGACTTGACAATATTTTCTCAAACACGTTAGATAGTGCTGGGAGAATGCTAATCGGTCTAAAATCACTAGGAAGATTAGGATTATTAACCTTGGGTATAGGCGTAATTAAAGCTGTTTTCCACAAGACAGGAAATGATGATGAAAAAAATTGACAAAAATTGATTATCTGTATTATATATGGTAAAGTATGGGCAATAACAACTTAATAAACTTAAAGGAAATTCCATCTGATCCTAGATTTAACAGAATTTATTTTTTAGTGGTTTCCAAAAAACTGAAAATCAGGATTTGCAAATATTACGAGAATAAATAATGTCATCATGTCAACAATTTATAATGACATTTGTATAAACAATTTCTATCTTACTTTTGAGTTTTTAAGAAAATTTGAAAAATATGTGTTATTTTCGTTACGCAAACGCATGAGATCTTGATGAAACTTTTGAATTAAATTGAGCTGTAAATACATTCGGTTTTATTTGAATATACTAAATATAAACTTTTTTCAAAATTTGGCAAAGGAGTCGGAGAGGATGTCTGTGGATCGTTGAACAACTGTTTTTATAAACTTCAATAATAAATTTTAATTTTGCGTATTTTAGGCTTTAAAACCCTAATCGAGCTAATATTAACTTTTTATTCAAATTTTGATTTATTATTTGTTTTGTAATTTTTCGTTTTTATTGTTATTTGTATTTATGTTCTATAAATAGTATATTATTGAATTAGGAGCTAAAGTTGTACTTTTTGTGTTGAGTCTATAGTTTGACAATTATAGACGAAACACAAAAAGTCACTTTAGCTCCGAATTCAATACACTATTTTTTCGGCAAACGTTTAATTTGTTTAAAAATATGAAATTAATGCATCAAATAATTTATAAATATGTTTTAGGTAATAAATTTTCTGAATTTAATTTTTATTGATTTTAATTCATTAAAATAAACTGAAATGCATTCTGTTTTGAACAAATTAATATCAAATTTTACTTTACTGCCACCGTAAAAATATGAAAATTACTTTACTGCCGCCGTAAAAATATGAAAATTACTTTACAGCCGCCGTAAAAATATGAAAGTTACTTTACAGCCGCCGGCAGATAAAATAAAAATGGCGTTACTTTTGCAGCCGCCGGCTAAAAAGTAAGACTTTAGCTACTCCCCAGCGGCAGGAAAGTTAAACTTTACACCTATTTGCCGAAAAACATATTTTTGGACAATGCAGTTAAATTATATTGTATAATTTTTTTTAGGTAGATTTCATATAAAAATCTACCTATTGCAATGGGCTTCATCTCGGAATTTCGGAAAAATTTTGATGCCAAACGACTATTTGTGATAAGCGGAGATGGAAAAACAAAAAAAAAAAAAAATTATATATATATATATATATATATAACGATATGAGGTATAACGGAATTTAGCGGCACTCTCACGGTCGCATTTTTCGACCTACACCAAAATAATTTTCTGTGTATATTTCGGCAAATAATGTCTTGGACAAGTTCGTGAACTGGCCATATCCGGGTACCGGTTAAGCGGCTAGAGCCTAAAAAGTCGAATAATCTAGGGCGCTATAACTTCCGTTTGAATAATAATATTTTAATAAAATTTAAAAATATTGAATATTTGAACCTTTTTTTATCATTTTTATCCAGATGATCACTTTGGCGTTTCAGGTTCCTCAAAAATCAGCTGTTTTAAAAATTTACTAAACTTTGCTGCCCTTGATCTAGCTGAAATGGCCAAGCTCATAGTTGAAAACTTTTTTTCACGTACTTAAAATATAAATCTTTCCAAAATTTTCAAAAATAATAGTTTAAGTCTAACGGTTGAGACCCTACGGCTGTTGAAATAAAAACAAACGCAAAAGGCAATGCTTTCATCATCTTTCAGTTTATGTTATTTAAATTCATATTAAGTTTTAAACATATTTTTAAACTATAGCTTCAAAAAATTTCAGCTTTCTAACCCAAAAGGTTCCATTTTTATAAGCATTATAATGCAACCCTTACAAGAAAAATATCAACCCATTTAATACCATAGAAAAATTATCAAAACCTCTTTTGTTTTTATTTTTTTTACTAAGTAACCGTTTGAAAAAAGATTAAATAAGAACAAAAAAACACAACAACAAAAGATGATTTTGAAATAAAATTGTTTGATAATGTTTGATTATAAATTATGTGTGATGGTATAATTGTAGTTGTGACGTAGTTCATTTGATCTTTGGTGGATTTAATATGTTATTAAAAGTAGTTTAAACCAACTTAAATAAAACTGTTCCGAAATTGTATTGATGGCGTTAGTTCGTATAATGTATTTAATTTGGTTCGATAATTTTTTTGAATTATTCTGTTTCTACTTATATTTTTTATTTAAACTAATCTGACTTATCTAATTTTATTTGGACACAAAACCGTCTGACCCCGAAATCTACCTATTTCTAGCGGATATACCTGCCGCTGGGATTTTATGTTTGGTATTTTAATATACCTTATCCAGTAACTGGTTCGTTTTTAGTCTTACGGGCAGTTCCTGGCGTGAGCCTATGGTCACACCCCCGATCCCACTAGTTTGATATTGCTCTTTGCCTGAACAGGAAAGATGATGACAATAATAGCATATATTATGGAGCGATATGGAATATGGATAGTGTAAACGCATTTGAAACTTAAAAGATACAAGATTTTAAAGAGATAAAGCAATCGAAGAATCTCATAAAATGATTCCAAATGTAACCGAAATTCATCATCAGGTTGTTAGTAGTGCAATTCACCCGACAAACATCATGTGCATGGTGCACGAGTAGGTGCACATTTTAGTTTGACAAATTTTGTACTTTTTTGGAAATATTCTAGTGTATATTTAAAATTTATTTGAAGTATAAATGTATTTGTGTACTAACATCATACGAATTTGTTTTAATTTAACATTTTTAAATCATGTAAGCATGTATACAAAATGTGCATAGAACTTTAAACAAAATGTTTTATGCTCATTTTGTATACATGTAAACATGTTTACTTTATTCAAATGTTCACCATGTAATTTTATATTTGTGCATTTGTTTATAAAATTCGCATGAAACATGTTTACGAAATGACCTATATACATGTAGACGAAATGCGCAAATACTTGTGTACGAAATGTATAAATTTCAGTTGGTTAAAATTCACTAGAGTTCTATCCATAGATATACATAGTTTACAAAATTATATACTTTAGTTATCGCTTCTCGGCTTAAAGACTATGATAACAGCGGCTGTGTTATGACTACACATTGGTTAGTATAAGGTCATGATATTTCTATTAATGAATTTATTTGATATTTTGTAATATGTCATAAATATGTTTCTAAGAAGTATACAAAAATTTTATGTATCTTTTGTAAACTCATCGTGAACATGTAAATGCACAAGTGATGCATTTGTGTCTAAAATGAACCTGAAAATTTCCTGAACAAAATACGATTTTTCTGTAAATCTGGTGATGCACATGCCGTCAACATGTGTCTGAAAAATGTATACATTGCTGCAAAGCCGTGAATGAACATATTGTGAATATTTTAGTGCACATTTGATGCAAATGAGTCTGAAATGTCTGTGCATATATGTGCTAAGGCGTTTTACGGCATGTGCATGGTATGGTGCACATCATATGCATGACATGTGTTATAAACAATTTTGTGCACAAAAATATTGTGTCATGCACAATTAGTGCACATTTCATCCATTTTTTCCAAAATTGTTTTACGAGTCATGCTCTTTTTGAATATATTGGTCCAACCCGTAAAATAAATTAACAAATTAAAATAAATGATGGTGGAACGTTAAAACAGACCGAAGTTTCTTACTGATACAAATTTAATTAAATAAATTCAAAAATTTTGAATTTGAGCTATACACCTCCAAACCGAAACTTAACTAAAATATTATATTACTGCATTTTTACGACGCTTTTGATTCGTATTTACGGATCGTGTGTAATGGCAATATGTGAATTTGTGAATCTTAAGTTGCACCACTAAATTGTCTGTATTCACACTACAGTGTACAATAATGAAGTGGTTTTGATGAACCTTACGAAAGAAGTTTCAATTAGTGTGAGAACTTAATGATCATCTTTTGGAAGACATCGATCAGTGTGCCGGCGGGGATCCACCATACAACTACTAGCTTTTCTCACTTTGTTTTTTAAGTTTGTTAGGAGCATACAGACTTCGTTCATCAATCAATTTTAATAACACATTAACCAAATATGAAGATTTGAGTGACGAAAAACTGATTAGTTTGGAATAAATTGTGAGGACCCTGTCAAGCACCTGTTATTTGAAACTTCAATAACATCAGTTTCTAAAAATCGATATTGATTAAAATTTTGTGAATAGCTCTATTTGTAACAGTTTTGCATTCTACTTTCCGATTTGTCACTTCCGATAAAAATTGTTTTACTTTTTCTATTTGTACAACCGAATTTATGTTTGTTGAGATACAACAGTTTTTTGATTGAAACTTTAACAAAATATATAGATTTATATGAGAATGAACTGATAAGCTTTTGAGCGATAATGGGCCAAGTAGTGGGAGCCTCCGGAGTACCCGTTTTTTTATAATAAGAACTACACGAAGTATTAGAACTAAATCTATAACAATAGATAGCTATTAATTGAACTTTGAAGTTTTTGGACGTTATAAGCTCACTATAAACATTTCGTTTCCAGTGTTGTGACGAAATCAGCCTATGCATCAGCATCGCCAATATATTTTTGAAAATGCAAACTGAGAATGAGCAACATTTTTTTAATTAATTGTATATCCAGCAGTTAAAAGCAAATTGCTCATTCTTTTATTTAGTCCATTATTGAACTGTTTGGATATTACTTCACAACTAAAATCCGTTCAATGATCTAAAACACAATCAATAACAATAAAACAAAATAACTTCGCTAATAAATCTATTTCGCGAAAATTTATTTCTCACTTCACATTGAAAAAACAATATACAAAAAATTTCAGTATGAAATTGAATAGATAAGATTTGAAAAAAAAATTAAAATAATAATAATACAAAATAAAATGCCAACAAATATTGAATATAAACTATACGAATGGATTTATAAATTTAAAAGAAATAAATCCTTCAATTTATCTCCATCAACAATGAAGCAAAGTAAAATTATTGCCGAATAAAAGAAAGGATAAATAAAATATTTTTGTTCATAAATTTTCATTTTTTTTTTCTGTTTCGATCATTGAAACCGTTTTTCACTTTTTTACTGTTTTTTTATAAGAATTATTGTTTTGCTATGAACAGGTACAGTAGAAGTTTCCGAATCAGGTATCGGTGTATAATTTTTTTCAAGTCAATCAAGAAATTATAACCACTTGCATTTAACATGGATGTTGAGTATTTTGAAGTCTCATCCGTCAATTTTCTCCGATAAAACGATTGGTCTCAAATTTTATTTTTCCATATGCCGGCAGGATGCCCGTTTCTAATATTTTAAGTTCAAGAAACATATAAAAAAAATTTAAGTTTTATCAATTTTTGAACATGTTATAAAATTTAAAAGCATTGTAAAAATCAAATGCCAAAATTAACCAAATTTGATTCATTTCCTAATACAAATACAAATAATTAGTATATAAACATTTAAATATTTTAGTTATTCTATTAGATAATAAGAGCGCGAGTAACAGTTGGAAGAATAAATTGAAAGAATTTAACTGGTTGGTTAGAGATCATTCAATAATTTTATATAGTTGAGTTCGTTGTTTAGATATAGTAAAATTTGACCTTAAACCAGAATATCTAGAACCACGTGGACCATTTTGGACAGAATACTAAAAATGCATCCACTAATAATAGTAAAAGAAAAAATGAATTTTGGGTAACTGTTTTGTGATATGGGCAATAAATTCAACCAATCAGTAAGCAAAAATTTTCGTTCATTGAGTAAAATCAAATTTTCATCAACTTCTATATATATGGCTTTAACCAATGCTAACAGGCAGAAATTAATTTCAGATTTTTTGAGAATATTTTTGATGAACCCCGATAACAAATTTACTACCAAACAATATCGATAGCTTAAATCAAGTATCAAGTATCAACTAATTTAGCGCTACTTCATTATATTTTCACTTACTTCATTATATATATGATAATTTTATTTTTTGTTTTAACAAAATAAAACGTTTTAAATGTTTTTTTAATTGTTTATCTAAGAATTTTTATTTCTTTAAGCAACTAAACATTAGAAACAACAAAGTGATAATGTTGTCGTCGTATAAAACTAAATTGGATTGCGTTAAATTAAAGAATTCCTAATCTTTATGTGATTGAAACGAATATTCATATTTTAATTTGAAGAAATAAAATTAATAAAATTAATTGCTTTTAGTTGTAGACCGAGGATTCTTTAAATGGAGATTTATGAGTTTCAAGTCAATCGTATAAATGAAGTAAGTTTTTATAACATTTTTGTTATCTTCGTTACTTTTGGTTTAGTTCTGGTGTTGGCTTTCAAGCATAATTTGTGAATTATTTTTACAATCAATCCATCCACCTTCTATGAAAATAAATAATTTTATGTTAAATTTATCTAATGTTTTAAACGAAAAGTTTATGAGCATCATAAAATGATAAGAATTAAATTTAATTAGTCGGGAAAAGAGTAATGGATTAAGTCGCTTAAATAAAGAAAATGACATGTTTAAGGTTAATTTTAATTAATTAATTTTACGGTTTGAAAGATTTTCAATTCAAATTTAACACTATTAGACGTGGATGTCAATCAATCCATCATCAATTTATGAGTGACTTACCGTCGAATTGCGTGTCTTGACCAAATTCTCTCTTTATATAATGTTTGGCCATTTTGATCGCCAGCTTCCTCGGTACCACCGAAAGACGGTGACCGCGTGGCATTCTTCGCCAATCAATATTGTTAGCTGTGCAAAATTTCAGAGTGTTTGAATGAATTGATTGAGACTTAAATAGGTTGTTTAGGTCAACGAGCTCTGACCGTGTAGTGACAAAATTAGGCACTATCTAAATAGTTCTTTGTACATATCGACAAACGGGCGTCGATCGACAAACGGGCGCAAACATGGCCAAGAAAGATTTAGTAGTGGAGTTCATTACAATCTCCAAAGCAAACATAAAGACGTATATACGCCTTACTTACTAACTTGACTCTAGATTGGTCATCTTACGCCATCTGACGATAAGTCATTCATAAATTGATGATGGTTTGATTGACACCCCTTGATAATTTTCCTACACAAACTCCAACCTCCAATCAACCAATATTTTAATCGAAGGTTGTGCAGTAGAACTTGCGGAACCCATGTTTGACATGTCAAACAATTAATGTACTCAAAGTGTGATTTGGAGGGAGAAGAATTTGATGATTTTGCTCATCGCTTAATTCGTCGTTATGTAAATGACCTGCCACTCGAATATTACCATTAACATGGAATTTCAAGGAAAGGGACCATATTGGACATCGGATCGACACTGATGATATCTAACTAAAGCTTCTTATTTCATCTGAGAAGTGATTTTGTTGGACTAACCTAATTAAAACGATTATTGCGTATAGTCAAATTCGACGGATTGAATTTCTAGGGCATGATGTTGAGATCGTATAACGTGGGAATGAGCATTTCGTGTAACACTTAACATGAACGCAACGACGGGTATAAAGTCACGAAAAATGATAACGTGAAAATATTGGGTTTGCAATTGGATCAACTTAAATATGGACGGGCAAGCCACAAGACAAATTTGAGGGGTTCAGAATCAAAATGATCGGAACAAAAACATTGAGGCTGGTGTGATCATTAACGTTATTCCTTTAGCAGAAAAGCTGGACCATTCCACCATAGATGCATATTCATAAGTTGGGATGGAGTAAGACCTATCGATAGACAATCAGCGGGATTTTCAGAAGACTAAACGTAATGCCATTCACTGTACGATGTTTGTTTTTATATTTTATTAACAATAAAGAATTTAACTGGTACGCAACAAATGATTTCTAAATGATCCGGTTATGATATAATGCAATACATGGCAATCTCGGGATCCAACCAAAGAAATTCTACGTCAAGGGCCATAGCTAGAGTTGGTACCACCTTCTGGAAGAGTTCAACTAATAGAGCTTCTGCGCTGAGTTCAAACCAAGGGATGGCTTCCGTTGAAGGAAGCCACTTTTAGCTTGGCACAGAGTGTGTATTTCATTAGAGCTATCAATCACCCATGTGTAGAGAACACAGCCATACGCTATTTCAGATGCAGATTTAAACTCACAATTCTAACCGCTTAGTATGTGGTATTAATATACACCTGTGAGTAGATGCTTGGGGTAAAATAGAGTGTTCACTCTTAAATGAAATCCAATAAAAGATGATATCCGCCGTATATGATCATCCCAGCCAATTTCATTGGGTATCCAATTCGTTTGCATGAACAGTTGTAGGGTTAAAATAACCGGAGCACATATCTCTAGTAGCTTAAAAAGTAGACAGGTATCAGAAAGCATTCGTAGTTTCGTATTCCATAATAGTCCTAGGACTAGTGGGTTGGTTGTGAAAGTTGCTTTTGGTGGTTTGGGCGATGCTAATGGCTCCACTTCTTACAATTATGGTGAAAAAAACCAAGACAAGCTAAGTTGGCATTGTACAAATGCAAACAACTCGTATACAATACAAGAGCATACAAGAACTGGTCAATAGCTTCAAAACTATAACAGTAAGTTTCTGTTGACATCATCGGTCCGTTCCTGAATTCTATGTCCGTTTATATTTCCGTTGACGAAGATGACCAAAATTACGCATCCTGCATCCAACGGAAAAAAAAATATATTTGAAAACTTCAAAATTTTAAAACTAGAAGATTCGAAAACTAATGAATTAGAAAACCAGAAAATTAGATAAATATAAAATTAGAAAACTAGAAAATTAGAAAATTAGTATATTTGTAAATTAAGATATTACAAAATTAGAAAAGTAGAAAATTAGAAAATTAGCAAATTAAAACATTAGAAAATTAGAATATTAGAAAATTACAAAATTAGAAAATTAGAAAATTGAAAAAATTAGAAACTTAGAAAATTAGTAAATTAGAAAATTAGAAAATTAGAAAATAAGAAAATTAGAAAATTAGAAAATTAGAAAATTAAAAAATTAGAAAATTAGAAAATTAGAAAATTAGAAAATTAGAAAATTAGAAAATTAGGAAATTAGAAAATTAGAAAATTAGAAAATTAGAAAATTAGAAAATTAGAAAATTAGAAAATTAGAAAATTAGAAAATTAGAAAATTAGAAAATTAGAAAATTAGAAAATTAGAAAATTAGAAAATTAGAAAATTAGAAAATTAGAAAATTAGAAAATTAGAAAATTAGAAAATTAGAAAATTAGAAAATTAGAAAATTAGAAAATTAGAAAATTAGAAAATTAGAAAATTAGAAAATTAGAAAATTAGAAAATTAGAAAATTAGAAAATTAGAAAATTAGAAAATTAGAAAATTAGAAAATTAGAAAATTAGAAAATTAGAAAATTAGAAAATTAGAAAATTAGAAAAATAGAATATTAGAATATTAGAAAATTATTAGAAAATTAGCAAATTAGAAAATTAGTATATTTGTAAATTAAGATATTAGAAAATTAGAAAATTGGAAATTAGAAAATTAGAAAAGTAGAAAATTTAAAAATTAGCAAATTAAAACATTAGAAAATTAGAAAATTAGAAAATTAGAAAATTAGAAAACTAGAAAATTAGAAAATTAGAAAATTAGAAAATTGAAAAAATTAGAAACTTAGAAAATTAGTAAATTAGAAAATTAGAAAATTAGAAAATTAGAAAATAAGAAAATTAGAAAATTAGAAAATTAGAAAATTAGAAAATTAGAAAATTAGAAAATTAGAAAATTAGAAAATTAGAAAATTAGAAAATTAAATAATTAGAAAATTAGAAAATTAGAAAATTAGAAAATTAGACAATTAGAATATTAGAATATTAGAAAATTATTAGAAAATTAGAAAATTAGAAAATTAGAAAATTAGAAAATTAAAAAATTAGAAAATTAGAAAATTAAAAAACTCGAAAATTAGAAAATTAGAAAATTAAAAAATTAGAAAATTAGAAAATTAAAAAATTAGAAAATTAGAAAATTAGCAAATTAGAAAATTAGAAAATTAGAAAATTAGAAAATTAGAAAATTAGAATATTAGAAAATTAGAAAATTAGAACATTAGAAAATTAGAAAATTAGAAAATTAGAAAATTAGAAAATTAGAAAATTAGAAAATTGAAAAAATTAGAAACTTAGAATATTAGAAAATTAGAAAATTGGTTAATTAGAAAATCAGAACATTAGAAAATTGAAAAAATTAGAAAATTAGAAAATCAGAAAATTAGAAACTTAGAAAATTAGAAAATTAGAAAATTAGAAAATTAGAAAATTAGAAAATTGGAAAATTAGAAAATTAGAAAATTAGAAAATTAGAAAATTAGAAAATTAGAAAATTAGAAAACTAGAAAAGTAGAAAATTAGAAAATTAAAAAATTTAAAAATTAGAATTCTGGAGATATTTAATTTTAAAGATTTTTGATCCGACTAAAGTTTTTATTTTTCATTATTTTTCCGAACAATTTTTATTAACAAAATATTTTTGCTACTGAAGTTCGAAAAATGATGAAAAATTAGAATTTAAGTCGGACTAAAAATTTTTAAAATTAAATATCTCAAGAAAACGAAAAATATCCTCTAAGCAAATTTAAGATGTTTTAGAGTAAAGATGGAACAACGTTTAACCAAAATCAAATTCAATTGATATTTGACCCTAGCGTCATCTTTAAAAAATTTTTTAATATTTTAATTTTAAAATTATTTACAAAAAAGGTTTATCAATTTTTTTTAACATTAACTAATCACCAACAAACAAAAAACCTTTGTTGAAATCGGTAGAGCCATTCTTGAGCAATTTTATTTCAAAGTTACTTCAGACAAAGTTTTCATTTTTCAAGCATGTTGGGGGTTTTAATTAGAAAATTAGAATATTAGAAAATTAAAAAATTAGGAAACAATAAAATTAAAAATAAGGGAATTAGAAATTTATCAATTATCCTAATTCTTTAAAGTTCTTGAATATCTCTTTATATTTTTATGGTCTTTATATTTTTTAGTTTTTGACTTTAAGAAACGTTGCAGTTGTGAGTTGCTATAGATTTTTAACTTTCCAAAATTTTAAATGTAAGATTTTTCAATTTTCATTGCTCCCGCCTCTGAATTTTGTGATTTTAAAATTTGTCTTTTTTACAAATTTATCCGTTTAATTTTAGTTTTCTAAAATCTTAAGGTTTTGGACATCGTTCTTCAACTTTCCGATTTTTAGTTATCCAACATTAAATTTTTTTCTAAAAGTCAATTTTCTATTTCCTAATGTTTTTACACTCTGATTTTGTTTTTAACTAATTTTTTGTTTCTTATTTAAAGAAGAAAATAAAAACCTTAACATTTCGAAAAAAGAAAAACTGAAAAAATTTTAAATTAGAAAAATAATACCATTATGTGTAAGAATAATATAATACTTAAAGCAATAAGATTTGTTAATTAAAAAGAAGAGAAAGAGAAGAAAACAAAATGAAAAAATGGAAAAAAATGGATATTGTTGGTTAAATGGTTAACCATAACCATAAACTCATAAGCTCTAAATCCTAAACCCTAATGGATATCCATAAACTCTAATCAGAAGGACGATTCCCGAACCGACCGGAATTTAAATAAAACTTTTGTTACGGATCTTTCGCTTTTCAAAGCAATTTTACATTCTATTCAATTAAATACATTCATTTCTAGTGTGTTACAATTCTAAACTACATAATGGTTAGAATCATTGCTATCGTATGGATAAAAATCTTAATAAAAATCTTGAAGTAAAATAATACAAAAGTAAAATAGTAAAATAATAAAATAGCAGAACAGTAAAATAGTAAAAGAGGAAAATAGTAAAACAGTAAAATAGTGAAAAAGTAAATAACTAAATCTCTAAAAAAAGAAATAGTAAAATAATAGCAAAATTGTAAAATATTAAAATAAAAAGAAGAAAAATAGAAAGAAAGCAAAAATGAAAGAGAGAAAAACAGAAATGCAGAAAAATTAGAAAAAAAGCATAAAATCAAAAAAATAAACTCTAATAAATGGAAAAATAGCAAAAATTAAAAAAAAGAAAAACGAAAATAGAAAAATAGAAACATACATATATAGAAAAATAGGAAAATAGAAAAATGGAAAAGTAGAAAATTAAAAAAATAGCAAAACAGAAAAGTAAAAAAATAGAGAACTAGTAAAACAGAAAACTTGAAAAACAAAAAAAAAATTACAAATAGTTAAATAGTAAAATAGAAAAAAGAACACTATCAATTTATAAAAATCTAAAATGGAATAATTAGAAAAATAAGAAAATCACAAAACAAGAAAATTGAAAAAACTGACATGGAAATTGTAAACTTCGATTAATTTTCAATATGGAAAATAAGTAACTTCGGAATTTAAATTGTCGAATAGTGAAAATGATCACTTTGACAACACGAAAATCAATAAATTATAAAGATAAAATGCTTGTTGGGATAAACAAAAATTAAATGTAATCAGGAGCAAAAAATCCAGGAAATACTTCAAAATAATAAACTTCTTTGTAAAAAACAGTAAGAAGCAATGCCAGAAGAACCTAGTGGCTCATAAAAGTTCAACTTCAATAGGAAATACGCATCTAAGTTGAATAACCACACAGCAGGAATGAAGCAGCGGGAAATGGTACAAGCTAACAATAATGTAATCAGATGGCACGCCAATGGTTCTAAGACCACATTAAGGAAGCTAGCTGAGGATTAGGAACGAGAAAAATTTGTTTTGATTCGCTAAGCATCTTCGTCAACTTTTTAATTACCTAGAAATTCAAGCAATCGATTATGCGCAAATGTAACACGGATGTAACACGTAACATTGATTTTGTTTAACAGAATGAATAAAAATAAAAATTGACAAAACAATTAACTGTGAGAAATTAAGAACATACCCGAGAACAAGATAAAAGAAATCGATTCACTCGTGCTAATAATTAATTTTACAATCTGGATTAATATTTCTGCAACAATTAATTTTAATTTACCAACCAAATTATTATATTTATCGCCTTTTGTTATCATAAACTTTGCTGTTCTCATAACGTTTTTCTTCCATCTAATTGACGATTCAATTAAATCCCGGAATCATTAAAACATAAGGAACAGAAAAAATCTTATTAAAATATTTTAATTAATTTACGAAAATTCGATATGTCATATTTTAATCAAAAGAATAAATAAAAATTAAGTTTTTTTTTGGTTTGATAAAATTATATTTTCTTCGAAACCGTTCTCACGATTATAACTTTTTTTTCCAATAGCATTTATGTTTCATTGACATTCATTTTTCATTATCTTATAAGTTTTTTAGTTCATTCATAAGAATAAAGTTATATTTATAAAACAAATTGAAACTGTAATAAAAACGACCGTAATAGTATTTCTATTATCTGAAGGTGTCAAATTTTTTTTATATAAAATGGATAAGTCAGAAATTGATTAGTTGGAAAACATAATTTTTTGGTGTTTGATGATTAACTGAGAAGAAGAGAATGAACATTATACGAATTAATTTTTATAGGTTTCATTTGAAGGTGTGGCTCAATCATAACGGCCAAGGTATAGTTAAGGTATTATGTTTCAATCTGTTAGCTTTATCGTAAGCAAATTGCTAATATAATTTTGTTTAATATTTACTTTTAAAAAAATTCTCAGACGTGTTTGATTTCAAGCATACAGTCTTGAAATAAACATGCAACTGCATTTTTTGTGACGTAACAATAAGCATCGTCTTAGGTTTTATTATAATTTTTAGTCAAAACAAGACTTAGCACAAATTACATGGTACATGAAGCCGGATACCTAGCCCGGATCGATGGACCATATTATTTGCAATTTGTTTTTGCTTAATTGATTAAAATGGCTTGCATTTGTAACCTATTGTTTTGATTTTTGTACTAGTCATCCTAATTCAGAATTATTATTAAATATATGGTATGGTGGTTAAGAATATATTGATAATTACGTTTTATAATTATATATAATTACGTTTTACGTTCTTGATAATTACGTATATAAATCATTGTATTTCTTAATAAAACTTGTTGAATAACCACACAAAAACTAAAAACCTCAGCTATAGCGTTTGGATTACTGATATCACTTTTTTTACAATCTCCTTTTTTTAACTACTTGTTTTTTTTTTTAATTTTTTTGAGTTTTCATTTTTAGATCGTCTTAAGGCTGAACGCAGCATTTTTTTCTAAAAATTAATGCAATTTACAAAGGGTGCACTCTATACAGACCAAGCATATACTATGCAAACGTCTTTGGGGCTCAAATTAACTTCTAGGGGTTGAAATTAACCGAAAGTCAGCCAATATTATAGTAGATCAATTCTTAATAGTAAATCTTAAGTATAGAATGGATTAAATTGGTGAAAATCTTACAAATGAGGACCACCCTTGCTAAAATAAGAACGATCTCTCACTGAAGAAACTATGTTTCCTTCAGCTCAATTCTTTGAGATATGACATTGTGCTAGATTACTCCCAAAATCAATTACCAGCCAGGACATGATCTAGGAAACATTTCTTTGAATAATTGCAAGGATGATGACATCTAGTCGTACAAACTTAAGAATTATAAAATATTTAGGAGATTAAAAGAGTTTTCCTCCACTGATTAGACCTTCAAAGTTTTGATAGGCCGTGTTGTCGAATGTTAAACACCGCAGGTGTGTTAGACCATCCCAAAAAGGGTAGTCTGCCGACCATCTGCAGTAAAACTTGGATAAGGCTCGCTATCTCTGAGAAATACCCATTGTCATTGCAGCTGCGCCCAGTAATCTCTTTTGGCGTTAATTAACATATATTTATACTTTTAAGGATCTAGATTAAGATTCGCATCTTAAACTGACCATGTATTCTTTATGTATTTATACAGCTTATTATATTTCTAGAGTGCTGTTTGAATTTGGAGAGCAAAATATGTGTTTGAGTCTGCTGGACGGGTATATAATAAAAAATCAGCCTCATTATAAAATAATTGAAAGCTTTTAAAACTATACTACATCAATTCATCAATTCTTATCAATATAGGCAAATTCAGTTTAAGAGCATGGTTTCAACTGATCGGTCTCTTCAGCAAATTTGTTTACCATTCGTAATGCATCCTAAAATAGTTCTGGCGCCGTGACTTGGACCAAACTTTAACTGTTTTGCATATTTTCAGATTGTATGTTTCAAAAACAAAGTCTAGCACACATACAGCAACAACTGGCCTTGTATCTTCAAGTTTAGTTCACTTTCAATTAGAAATAGTTCTGGATCGCTGTGTTCCAGTCTTTAAAGGCCTTTTGCACCAAGCACGAACTCCTGGTCAACTTGAAATATACTTGAAAACAACCATTTTTAACTTAGTAAGACTTCTACCACACCCCCCAGTAACAGAGCGAACCATCTCTTTATACCAGAAAAACCCCAGAATATAGCTACCAAATTTTGGAAAAGTGTTGGTCGACCTAGCTACAAATTATTTTTATTTGAAAGGACAATGACGTTAAAATTTTGCGCTCTAAACATCACAGTCACTGTAAAATATATTAGTGATCAAAACGATTTATATTGATTCTCATCTGAGTACTCACTGTTGAGTACCCACTTTGAGCACCTCCTTCAATCCAGTCTTTAGAAACTTCAGGTAATGGTGAGAGTAAAGTGTAAACAGGTCTTTCCTGTCAATATAATTAAATGACACTATTTCATTTAGATCACAGTTCCACATAGTTCCAGTTCCCATTTGGATCACAGTAAACCGGTCATTCCTTTGATAAAATACTCCCTCAGATGACATATCCTCATTTAGATCACAGTTCCACAACCTTGAGAAGGATGGAAAAAATTTACGTTCATCTCTATCCTCCACTCAAATATTATTGGCTATTTTCTTAATCTAAGAACACTTGAAAGTATTCTCAGGTTCTACTTATACAGCTCAGAGCACATTGTTTTACTCTCTTCTGAAAGAACGACACAATTAACTTTGTAGCTTTAAGCCTGTGATATTATTCCAGGCCTTGAACCATCCCATCATAATTTCTTCCCTCATCCTTTGGTGGACGAATTTTGTTCCTAATCCACAAAATGGTTTTGCTAGTGTGTCACCTTCTTTATTACTTGCGATACCTGCATAATCAGATATCAAGTAAACTGTTTCTGCCACTACCAAACTTCATTAGCTTACTCAAACAGTCTCCAAAAATTTTGAATGTGAGGTGCGTAAGCATTTAGTGCCTTACTCGTTGCTTAGCTGTCCGAAACGACGACCATCCTCTTGTTCTAATAATTTCTTCTCAAGCTAAAGTCTACACAGTTTTTGCTAGCACATATTTCAGCTTCCAAGATGCTGGGGTAGGTATTTATTGACTCAAAGTATCTTAGAGCCTGTCTGATCGCTCCGGTGTTTTCGGAGCCTCCATATATGTCTAGAAAGACAAATACAGAAACTTCCTTGATGCGCGCTACTTCCCTTAATTAGTCAACTTGAACAGAACTGTTTCCGTTGTTTATCGGCTTCTCCATCTTTTTAACATGAAATGTGTTAAACTGATAACACCTCGGCTGAATGACATTATTTTTTCCTATTTTAAGAAAGAATATCACTTTTGCTGTTCTCCATAGTTTTGAATATATTCTGAAGGTGCAATACAGCTACTCTCCAGTTCATTCAACTTGGTTTTTTAATTATTTTATTACTAACGCCTACTCCGCATGCGCCACCAAAAATGTGTGTTCCTAGAAAGAGAGCGGTCCCTGCTATTCATCCTACATATTTGTTCCTTCTGACCTTCCCAGCCAAGGTTTGTTCTCACAACCTTCGTTCGCCAAATCCTTATGCGATCTAGACGCTACAGATGTTGCATATATAGTATCACATAAGGCGTTTAAGCTCCTTCTGTTAGTTCTCCTGATTTTCTTATTAAAGGTGGTAGGCGTCCAATGGTAGTATGCCCGACATCCAGATGGTTTTGCTACTTTGAAGTGGCTCTGTACCTTTGGTCCTAATTTTTACAACAATTTTGTGCACCAGAGCGCATCTGAACCACGCAATGCTCTCTGACATCAGAAACTGGCTCTAACCGATTCGGTGATGGCCAAGTTTACAAGTTTCTAGCTTTAAACCTTCTCTTAAAAAAGCCCCATCTTGTTCTCCTAGGGTTCCAAACCAATACTTTCTCTCTGCGTACTGTCTAGTTTAAACATAATAGTTTCATGATCTGACAAGGAGGGTTTATTTTAGACCCTCCAGTTTTGTATAAACTGTCCTACCTCGATGCTGCTTACCACAAGGGCCAAAACCTCCAAGCTCGTTCTGGTTAACAAACATCCTTGGATTTTCTTTTATTAAGTATTCGAACAAAGACTCACCTGTCCGGTTTGTGTTCGTGCTACGCTTTATCTCGTTGTGAGTATTTGCATCAAACTCGTGATCAAAGGCCACTTCTTGTTATTACACTACTCCTTTGGTCCTTTTTACTTCGTGAGCGGTTTTTCCATCCCGTCTCCGTAGATGATATATGCATCCCGTCTCCTGCGAAGTAGTCCGATGCTATCACTACCTCTTGCTGAATGAGTGTAATAGCAATCTGAATTAACACTTTGTGAAAAAATCTGATGTTCTTATATCAGAGGGAGCCACAGATGTTTGGTAGTGTATATCTTGATCACCACAGTTTTACAGCTATGGCGTTTTAAACATTCACTTGGGTCACGTGCAGTTTATCAGCTGTTTCCATTTATGGAGTGTTAGTAATGGCATATGTCTTGAGGCTTCAAGTGTGAGCTACGAGTGGGTCGTAGGTGGTGCATAGCTCCCTGTTGTTTTGATATTATTGTTTACAAACAATACAAGCGCTCACCGGGCAGATCCCGAATATCAAATAGGGACCTCTTACTAAACACTCTCAATTGATGGTTATTTTCAACAATTGCCAACGGCACACAAGACAGGGATAGGTCACCTCTTGCAATATTGTGATCTTGTCAAGCAAGCCGGCTCTGCTTGGCTCGACCGTCTTGTCGACCATTCTCATGTCTAAATATGGAAAAATTTGATAAAATAAAACAAAAAATAATAAAAACACAAACGCACACAAATACACAAAACACTACTATGACATTTGAAAATACTAACACAGAACTAGATGAATACTCTGTGAATAATACGTCCACAGAAATACAATATCCAAAATCAGGTTGTATCTTCCCCCATACGTCGGAGGCTAGTTCAAATTTTCGGGGCATGTCACATTTGGCTCTTGAAAATTTAAACGCTCTCCTGAAAGTCTCCATATGGTGCAGCCAACAGAGGAAGTCAGCAAATCTTCGGAGATGCAAACTGGTCTCAGAAGACCAGGAAGAGGAATGAGGAAAAAAAATGACTGTGATTTAAGGAGGAAAAGAAGGAAATTAAGGAGGAAAAGAAAGAAAGCTAAGACTGACTCCTCTCTATATAAACAGCTACTACCTGTAGTGGTTTTTCTGCAATAACATCTCCCTTGGACATGAGGGCTCAGATGATCGATCAGATTCTGTTACCGATCACCTTGGTCCTGTGTCACAAGGCGTGCCTTCGCATTGGTCACAATAAGGATATCTGTTAAAACAGTCCCAATCCAACACAACGGGATGACAGTACGGCTCACCTTGAGGTCTTGAAACACAAAACCGTTACATATATTTACATCTTCTTAAAAAAAATTCCATATTAATAACTACTGTCCATTTTTAATAACTACTGTCCTACATACTATCCATTTTTCTCACATCTCACAAAGAACGCCAGGTTTTGTGTTTGATTTGAGTTATTTCAGATAAATAATTTAAATTTAAGCTAATTGGTTGTTCAAACTAGAAATGGTCCAACACTAAAATTGATTTGATTATTTCCGTTTTCCTTATTTCGAACATCGTCCTTCAGGATCAAATTCAAATTCGTTTTTTGTTGTTTACTCCATCAAATAACAAAAGCAATATTGTGTGGGAAAAACTCATAAAGTTCCTGTTCATATATGTTAGTCGTTTTATCATCACCAATAAACTAACTAATAAAAGATTGATCTAAGAAAACAATATAAATTTATGACTTGTGTGTAACGTTAATTTCTTTACGCTGATAGAGATAAGCAATATGAGAAATTTGATACCCAACAGGTTATATTTTTGAATATTCTATCAGAATCAAAATGGATTAAATATTAATAGCCGTCCATTTAATGACCACCTTTATTCGAATTATTTATTAGCATCAATATTGGCTATAAATCAGAAAATTTCATAAATTAATCGTTTGAGATGTAATTGATAAGTGTTTCAAGTATGATTGTATAACAAGTGGTTTTCGGGGCTACAGGTTTTATATCATATTGGAATATTAAAAAAATTTATTTTATCGTTTTGTTTTTGTTTTTAAAACTAATTAATTATTTTTTAATTACTAAACATAAAAAAAATTAAAAAAAACAAAAAAAAAATAATTAATAATTAAGTGTGTTACAGCTAAGCTAAGTTTGTCAATTTCTTTAACCGATAAGAAGTATTGGCTTCGAATATCTGAGAACGTATAGTTTTTGTTTTATTATCATAGAATTATCACTCAAATTACTTTATTAATCGAACAACACAATCTAAGCGTATATTTTTTGTCGTTCTAAATTTACATTAACTTATAATCAAATGCTATCAATACTTATTTTCAATACATAATGCATTATCATCGTTGTAATTTAAATACATTATTCAAAAAACAAAATAATTTAATTTTAAACTCAGGTCTGATTAACTAAAATCGAATAACAACAAAAAATTAATAAACAAACTTTGACATTAATATATTAATTTACGATCATCAACTGTTTGGATATGTTAATTGCAGAAATATTGATTTAGTTTCCACTTTATGACTTATAATTAAAGATATAATAATATGATATAAAAGAATATATCGACTGTTATGTGATTGGATCCACAAGTTCTGCCAATCAAATGAATGGCTAAATTCAACCACAAGATTGACCGTAAAGATTATTAAACTCGAGATTAGTGAAACTTAAGTTGACTTGTTTGGAATAGAAATTAGGATAATCCGTTTATCAAACTAAATATGAACTGGTTCTAATTTATGGAATTGGATTAAATATTAATAGCATTATTATCATATTTTTTAATAAAATTATTTTTTTTATTGGCATCGATATTAAAAGTAATATTATATAATTATTGTATGAAATTGGTTATTAAGTTTTAACGTATATCATTACACAAAATCCGGCTAGTTATTAGTAGACTGATAACCTCTTTACAGACTACACGATTCACTTTATAATATTTTAATTTTTATGTATTGTAGATTATTATTTTTCAACAAACATATTGAACACACGTGCCCATCTTCAGAAAAATTATTATGAGGCTAGATAAAACTTATTGCTAGAATATCTTTCTAATTTTTATTGTTCTAGCCGCTTTCTGTGAAGGCGAATCCAATCAAATAAATTTTATAAAATGAAGCCATAGCAGGACGAATCAATTTTTCAGCCTCTGCCGTCCTTCCGAATATGAACAAAATTGTGCTGGTGTGGTTAAGTAAAGCTACTAATTCAACGAAACTATTTTTCTATTAAACGTAAATATTGGTAACATATTGGTGGCTCCTAAAGTCAACGAGAGAACGGAATCAGTTTTAGTAATTTGAATTTTTTTTAGTTTTTGATCATCGGGTGTGACAACTCCGTGTGCTCCATTATCTGGTCTGACCAAATTGCAGAATGTCTGAGGTAGTGTGGCGATGCATAGGTTGGATCAAGCGGCACCTTTCCGTTTCCGGTTCCCAGCAATTGATTGCCGTTTTGCAACTGTTAACGTAGATATGTAGTTAATTTTAACGTATTTAAAGTTGTCGTCTCAAAAAAGTGTACTTCAGGTAAGCATCTATTTCGTCCGTAGGTGTCAATTTCCAATTGTTGTCTTGCCGCAAATTTTAATGGAGAGCTGATTCGTTGTCGAACAACGAAGAGGCTTAGCAGGCCGAGTACCTGGCGAGATTTAATTAACAGCCCCAAGCTAGCTCTAGTCCATGGGGACGAGTAGGAAATCCTGCTACTCCAGCACAAATACGGAAATGTACGCGATAAACAAAATATAGACGGAAATGATAAAAAAAAAAACAAGTGGAAAAATGAGACTCTGGCGACTCCTTTGGCAAAAGAACCGCGATCAACACATCCAACCCCTTAATTCGACACACAATCACACACTTTAACACCTCACACATTCTCGCACACGGGTTCACTGTCATCCATATCTACATCCATGCTCACATACATACACACTTGTAACAATCCCATACTATGTAATTTATATTTTTTCTATTTTGTTTGATATAATGAATAGGTTATTACTTACAATAAATACCATTTAGATATCTTTGAAGGGAGTGTTCCATAAACGTTTTAATGATGTGGCTGAGTTGAAAGTTATTATAAACCTAGCGGTCAAAGCTAGAACGAATGTGTCCTTGTACGAAAATAATTTTGAAAATTGCCATGATTTTAAATGAGACTTATGGTCGGACGATTTTCTTAAATGAAGTAAAGTATTTGTATTATTGCAAACTCTTCTACCGCCACTACCATCACAATTGTTTGCTATAGTATTAATAGTGGCTGGAGAAGAAGATGTGGTCTCAAAATTTATTTCATTCCGTACCACTTTGGTTGGTATTAGATTTAGCGGAATATGCTTTAGTTCAGTGTATTACCATCTAACTCAACTTCCCATTTTTCACAGAGAACGCATAAGTCATACGCAAACGCTATATCTGAATTATTTACATTACTACCATTTACTTTTTTTTTTGAACTTCCATTTCTTTTATTTGACCATCATCCATAGTTTGACTTTTCTTTTCTCGAATACCATTAACTAACTTGTTATTTACAGGCTGAGTCTGACATACCCTCACAGATGTAAAAATAGTCATAGCAAAGACTTTTCTCTTAGCTAAGACTAAAACCTCTTGAATGTGATTCTGTATGTAGTCACAACGGTAAGATGTCAAAAACAATAACCTCTCAACGTAAGACTATCAAACATGGTCAACTTAGACATCACAACTTAACGTTCCATACTTCTTGTTTATTGAAATTTCTTGTATGAAAAGTTATGTTAATAAAGAATAGAATAATACTTATGAATTATTTATGTAATTCTTATAAAATTTATGATAATTATCTACATTTTATTTCAGTTTGTATCAAAATTATAAAACAAAACATATCCTGATAGTGATTTTAAATAAAATTGCGTTTGAAGATTTCATCTTTTCAATATCAAAGTTTCACGTTTCATGTTGTTCCATCTGTGCCAACTCTAGATAAACTCTAAGCAAAAACATAATCATTCTTTTTCACAAATTCATTGTGAAATGAATAATAATAACCAATTTAGGATATAATTTAAAATTAATTGTATATAAATTATTATAAAATAAAATACATTGTAAGATTGATATTCATTAAAATGGCTGTTGAATATTTTCATAAACAAACATTACTAATATCTTCAAAAGTTTTCCAAACCTAAACTTGATTTGTACCAAAAACTACCATATAGCACTGGTATAATTCCCAATAATAATTTATATGTTACCCCAATATGTATTTAAATTATTTAAAAAGAAAATATGACATTCTATAATAATTTTATTTATACAAAAACAGCCATTTGAAAGATCTCCAAAACATTCGTAGAACTATTATGAGGTTTTTTTTTATGATAAAGGTCACCGAATCGCAATTAAGATATTCCTCTTAAAAAAAATGGTCATAGCAAAAATAATCATAGCTAAGACCTCTTAACTCAGAATCGGCCTGTTACAATTGCGATGAAGACTACACTTTTCATTGGAATTATTTAGTTGTTTATCAAAATCGGAGAACGGATTGTCGGTTTAGTTTTCACGCGAAATGTCAGTTTACAACTTTGACCATTTCATAACGTTTGTACAAATACCGCTTAGACCTTCGTTTATCTTGTAATATAAATGAAATATAATATAGACATTGACTCACCATACATGCATCCCATGAACCCCCTTACATATTCCCACTCATATATACACACATCCACACTCCTGCATACCTCTATTTAACCATAAAAAAATAAAATGACACTCACCACTGGTTTGTCCAGATCCATCCTCCTCAATCCGACTCCTCACTCACTCATAGTGCGTCATACATCATTCCAGACTCAGCAATTCCATCGATGACGTGGCTTAATGCAGTCAACGGCACCGCACAACACTAAATGGTCTGTTGGTCGTATAGTTCCAAAATGCGATAGTAACCACCCAACAATTGTAGAGGTGAAAACAGCTATAGGGTTTGCCCAAAAGGCACCTCAGCTATGGTAACGTTGCTTTGTTTCAAATACGGACTCCATATATCAAACACAATACAAGGTTTAATGCTTTATGTTCAGTCTCGGCTATACCAAGTGATAATTTCGTCTTATTAATTGAGTCAATATTAAATCCAGTACACAAAGGTTTATATATACAGTTTTGGCGATTAAGTCGATGAACTTGGACGACACCAACGAATCATGGACTGCCACATATAGCAATTTGCAATTTTCCTCTTGATTATAAACTTTAACTACACAATTGATAGCCTCAACGTCACGAATAAATTATTAGAGTAAGTTGCAATATTTTCCTTTTTTTTCATTATAAATTTTGACTACACAATTGGTAACTTTAACGTCACAAATAAATTATTTGAATTTTTATATATAAGGTTATCTTGAACACCAGAATGATTTTGTTTACTATAAATTTTGACTAATATACAGCTAACTCAGAAGTCACCAATAATTTCTGGAATTTTTACACCTAATGTTATCTTAAACCAGCGGTTTCCAAACTGTGGGTCGCGACCCAAAGGGGGGTCGCGTAATAACCTTAAGGGTCGTGAAGTTTTTAATTTAATAATAATAATTTAATTTAATAATTAATAATAAACATATTTCATATTGTTACAAAAATTGTAAACTATATCGAAAACAGTCCTTTGAAAGCGAGATTATTTGGAAAGTTGTGTGAAGATATGGGAGCTGAATATTCATCACTCTTGTACTATTGTGAAGTACGTTGGCTATCTCGTTCAAAATTTATTCAAAGAGTGTTCGAACTTAAAGACGAAATTGCGATCTTTCTTGCTGAAAATCACAAAGATGAGGCATCTTCCTTTCGCAACTTTAACTTTATTCTTAAACTTTTTTATTTAGTTGAAATTTTTGAAAAATTAAGCGATTTAAATAAATCAATGCAAGGTCGACAAATGCATTCTCTGATTCAAAAAGACAAAGTCACGGCATTCATTAAAAAATTGGAGATAGTGATATCCAATTTATATGACATGTTTCCAGTTTTAAATAACGCCGATACCAGAAACAATATTAAAGCAAACAAAAATCATTTTATAGAACACTTGCAAAGTTTACTAAAACATTTTTCACATTACATACGTTCCTTTGGAACAAAATAGCTGCTCAAAGCAGCTTTTGAGTAGATAACCAATGGAACGCCAAAAGTTTGAAAACTTTTCAAAAGAAACCACACAATTTTATTATTAGCAAAATTTTTTATTTTGGTCTGATATTTAGATCTGACTGGTCTATTTTATTATTAAAAATACCAAAACAAAATTATAACTGATTTAAATAAAATCGAATAATAAACTGCGTTTCAACTACACAACTTGTTCGAGGTAGAGTAGATCAAAGCAAATTTGAGTAAGTTTGATTTTCAATGATTATTTCAACGATATTGATTTTACAAAGATTTTGATTTTACATATTGATTGAAATATCTTGCGAAACTTCATTGCAACAGGAATTTGATAGTAAAACTTTAATTCAGTTTTGGGTGGAACGAAAAAAAGATTATATTACTTTGTCGGACAGAGCTATAATAGTGCTGTTACCATGCGTAACATCATATTTATGCGAAACTGGATTTTCTGCCTTAGCAGCCATGAAATCGAAATATCGAAATCGTTTAGCAGTGGAAAAAAGAACTTCGGGTGGCTATTAACACCAATAACACCACGATTTGAGAAAATTTGTGCTAACAAACAAGCTCATACACCACATTAAATTTTTTCAATAAATATACATATATTAAATTTTTACTAATTTATTTAGTTTTCTGCATAGGATCTTGATGAAACTTTGGCAAATGATACAGGTTCACTTGAAAATAGAAGATCTGGATTCATTTTAAATTTGGACAAAATGGCGGGGGGTCTCCCGAACACCTCTAAGTTTAAATCTTGAATAACTTCTGATCTCGAGCTATGATCTTATTGAAACTTAGTATATAAGGTTTTAATACTGTTTCCAATATTTCTGCATACCAACTTCCGGTTTGTCACTTCCGGTTAAAAAGTTTTTTTTTCAGGTGTTTATCCCTACTGTAGCCTACAATTACCGATCGATTTTCATGAAACGTTGCGAAAAGCTTTTAAATAGCATGAGAAAGATTTGATCAGCTTTTGGAGCACATTGGATAAAGGGTTGGGGGGTCCACCATACAACAGGTGGTTTTTTCCACAAAGTTTTTATGTTTGTTGGGAGCATAAAACATTCATTCGTTAATGAATTTTGATGACACTTTGGAAAAAGATGCAAACATGTATGACAAAGAACTGATTAGTTTTTGAGCGATAGTGAACAAAATGGTGGGGGGTCCCTGGAGCACCTGTTTTTTTGAAAGCTCTATAACTTCTGTACCTGATAAGCGAATTGGATGAAACTTGGTACATGAGTATGTAGTACGGTTTAAAATAGTTCTGCATCCCAACTTCCGGTTTTTCACTTCCGGTAAAAAAAATTTTTTTGTACTTTTTTGAAGTTTTTTCAGTGTCTTTATGCACACTACAGCCTACAATAATGAAGTGATTATGATGAAACTTATGGAATAGGGTTCCAATTAGTGTGAAAAGATAATTATCATGTTTTGGGACACATTGATCAAAGTGGTGGGGGGTCTACCATACAAATGCTGACTTTTCACACTTTGTTTTTTAAGTTTGTTGGGAGCATACAGACTTCATTCATTATTCAATTTTAATGACACTTTGGTAAATGATGGAGACTTAAGTAACAAAGAACTGATTAGTTTTTGGATAATATTGGAATAAGTGGTGGGGGTCCTCCCGAACACCTGTTTAATGTGTCACACTTTTTTCAATGTTTGTTGGGAGCACACAGCATTCGTTCGTGAACGAATTTTGATGACACTTTGGAAAAAGATGCAAACATGTATGACAAAGAACTGATTAGTTTTTGAGCGATAGTGAACAAAGTGGTGGGGGGTCCCTGGAGCACCTGTTTTTTTGAAAGCTCTATAACTTCTGTACGTGATAAGCGAATTGGATGAAACTTGGTACATGAGTATGTAGTACGGTTTAAAATAGTTCTGCATCCCAACTTCCGGTTTTTCACTTCCGGTAAAAAAAATTTTTTTGTACTTTTTTGAAGTTTTTTCAGTGTCTTTATGCACACTACAGCCAACAATAATGAAGTGATTATGATGAAACTTATGGAATAGTGTTCCAATTGATGTGAAAAGATAATTATTATGTTTTAGGACACATTGATCAAAGTGGTGGGGGGTCTACCATACAAATGCTGACTTTTCACATTTTGTTTTTTAAGTTTGTTGGGAGCATACAGACTTCATTCTTTATTCAATTTTAATGACACTTTGGCAAATGATGGAAACTTAAGTAACAAAGAACTGATTAGTTTTTGGATAATATTGGAATAAGTGGTGGGGGTCCTCCCGAACACCTGTTTAATGTGTCACACTTTTTTCAATGTTTGTTGGGAGCACACAGCATTCGTTCGTTATCGAATTTTGATGACACTTTGGAAAGAGATGCAAACATGTATGGCAAAGAACTGATTAGTTTTTGAGCGATAGTGAACAAAGTGGTGGGGGGTCCCTGGAGCACCTGTTTTTTTGAAAGCTCTATAACTTCTGTACGTGATAAGCGAATTGGATGAAACTTGGTACATGAGTATATAGTACGGTTTAAAATAGTTCTGCATCCCAACTTCTGGTTTTTCACTTCCGGTAAAAAAAAATTTTTTGTCCTTTTTTGAAGTTTTTTCAGTGTCTTTATGCACACTACAGCCTACAATAATGAAGTGATTATGATGAAACTTATGGAATAGGGTTCCAATTAGTGTGAAAAGATAATTATTATGTTTTAGGACACATTGATCAAAGTGGTGGGGGTCTACCATACAAATGCTGACTTTTCACACTTTGTTTTTTAAGTTTGTTGGGAGCATACAGACTTCATTCATTATTCAATTTTAATGAAACTTTGGCAAATGATGGAGACTTAAGTAACAAAGAACTGATTAGTTTTTGGATAATATTGGAATAAGTGGTGGGGGTCCTCCCGAACACCTGTTTAATGTGTCACACTTTTTTCAATGTTTGTTGGGAGCACACAGCATTCGTTCGTGAACGAATTTTGATGACACTTTGGAAAAAGATGCAAACATGTATGGCAAAGAACTGATTAGTTTTTGAGCGAAAGTGAACAAAGTGGTGGGGGGTCCCTGGAGCACCTGTTTTTTTGAAAGCTCAATAACATCTGTACCTGATAATCGAATTGGATGAAACTTTGTACATAAGCATTTAGTATGATTTACAAAAATTCTGCATCCCAACTTCCGGTTTTTTGCTTCCGGTAAAAAAAAATTTTTTTTACTTGTTGGCAGTTTTTTCAGTATCTTTATGCACACTACAGCCTACAATAATGAAGTGATTATGATAAGACTTATGGAAAAATTTCAATTAGTGTAAGAAGATAATTATCATCTTTTGGGACACATTGATCAAAGTGGCGGGGGATCTACCATACAACTGCTGACTTTTTACACTTGGTTTTTAAAGTTTGTTGGGAGCATACAGATTTCATTCATTAATCAATTTTAATGGCACTTTGAAAAAAGATAAAGACTTTATTGACAAAGAATTGACTAGTTTTTGGACAATATTGGGATAAGTGGTGGGGTCCTCCCGAACACCTGTTTATTGTTTCAATGTTTGTTGGAAACATACAACATTCGTTCGTTAAGTAATTTTGATTACACTTTGCAAAAAGATGCAAATATGTATGGCAAGGAACTGATTAGTTTTTTTAGCGATAGTGAACAAAGTGGTGGGGGGTCCTTCAAGCACCTGTTATTTTGGAAGCTCAATAACTTCTGTACCTAATAATCGAGTTGGATGAAATTTGGTACATACCCATTAGTAAAGTTTACAACAGTTCTGCATCCTAACTTCCGCTTTGTCACTTCCGATAAAATTTTTTTACTTTTTTTCGTACAACAGAGTTTATGTTTGTTGGAATACTACTGCCTGCTTTAATATTTTTATTATTAGAACTACGAAGTCCATAATATTGGTTAGCTTTTAATTAAAGTATTTTATGGATATTAGCTCATTATATATCCAGAACACTATGTTTCCAGAGCTGTGGTGAAGTCAGCCTATGCATCAGCGTCGCAATATTTTTTTTAGTGTAAGTTTGCGGGGTTTTAAATACCGCCATGTACATAAATCAAAATGAACCAAACCGGTTTTTTTGTTGAGGGTTCTTGACTCTATGATTTTCAGACGATAATCCTCTACGTTAATTCTATAATGTGCAACCACCTGGATTTTAAAGTAATATATAAAATTGACTAAGGTTGACAAATAAATTTTATAAAATGAACACGAAAACACTTAGGATATCACTCGCGATCCTTTGTTATAATTAAGTTAGACAAACCACGGCACATTTATCTAATTCTTTTTATTCTTGATTTCGTTTTTAATGTTGATGCGCGATTTTGATAACAGATTGACACGAGCCACAATCGAAAGAATCAAAATTATAAGAGAGACAGACTAGACGTTTTCAGCTGCTATATATAGGTGATTAAAACCGAATCGATACGGAAGTTTCTTGGAGAATTTACATTTAAAAATTATCGTTATCAAGGAATACTGGTTATTAGGTTGCTATAGAAATTGGAAATTATTTCAAAGAGATATACTATTTACAAAACATTTGAAAGAAATACACATGCAATTACCATGAGTATGGATCAGAGCAAATAGAAAACCGATTTTATGATAATTACGTATTACAAAAAAATAGCAAACTACAACTGTTTTACAGTAGAATCTCACGGATAAGGATTATATATCGGTATATATAGTAGAAAGAAGAATCGATAATAATAAATATAACGTTTCGAAGACAATTTCTATACAGATTGCTGGGTACAATTTTAAGGTAGGAAAACAAATTGATAAATATGCACAGCTATTTTAGATTTCACGACAACAATAGCAGATGGCAGTTACGGTTTGAGTCCACGGAGAATTTGAATTAATTTAGTATGCTTGTGAAAACGCAGGGGGGACTCAAATTCAGTGTATTGCGCATAGAAAATATTATTTTTATGAGAAGAATAAAATTGTGTAGCGGAGATTATAACAACGGATGACTATGAATTAAGTAGGACAAAAAAATAGTTACGAAAGTCGCGTCTAATGCAAAATTGAGGTTTGTGATAAAGTAGTGAATCCATGAATCAAAGAATTATCCAACGGTGTCGTATTTACTTCGTTACAAAATCGCTAAAAGCCTGGAGCGCCTTTGTGTACGCCTATTATTCCAAACAATAAGCTTGCATATCTCCAATACTTTTCACATACAGGGATGCTTTGGCAATGTTGCACGTAGAAGTTTTAACGAACTGAATGTTGAATGGCAATTTCAAAGGAAAATGAGTAGTTCTCCCACATTGGATACTGCACAAATCGGCCGTGAGTTGAGAAGTGCTACTACTTCGATCAATAAAGTATTCATATCATTAATTGTTAATAATTGTCCTTCTATCAAACCATACTGAGATGAAATTTCATTGACTTCACTACCGTTTCTCATAGTCCACCGAAGCAGGGCACGCTTGGTGGGTTTAAATGGCAATTTATTTTTTCTACTATCAAAGAGAACGTAATATAAGATTTTTAATTCTAAATTACTATAAATTTCGCAAATATTATTGTTCGTTCCGACAAAGTTTGAGCCATTATTCGAATATATGTCGATAAACAGAGGCCGCGTCTTGACACAAATCTTACTAATGCAACCAAAAAATTTTCTGTTTACATATCGTGGTCAAGTTCAATATGAACCGCGTTTGAGCTGAAGCATACAAAATTACAAACGCATGTTTTCTGTGGTAGTTTTCCTCTACGTCTTGTTAGAAATGCTGACAAAGGATCAACACAGCCGATGCCAACCTTTAAGAATGGACGATCATATTCATCTCTTATAATGTAGGTTAATCAGTTATGATTTGCTCTTCAGGTCTAATAATATCGTAACACCTCCAAATCCAAAACCGCTGTCTACTAATATTGACTAACAGTGATATCCCTACATGCTTACATTTCCAGTGCAAGTTTCGAATTATTTTTCTGCAATCGAACTTTTAAACAATTATGATGGGATGCCTGATATCTTATTGTGTATGAGAATGTTCTATTCTGCCTTACATTCTTACGACACCAAATTAGTCGATGAAAGGACTCATGTTTTTCAATAGTCTGCCCCTTTAAAACAGCCTGATTTTTCTTCAGCTGATTATGATCTTCTGCAAAATGGTAACATTGTTGATATTTTACTAAATTCTTAATTTTTGTAAGTGTTTCAAAATTTCTGGTAGGAATACGAAAAACGTATGCTAGAATGTTTAGAATCTTGTCATACTTAGAATATTTAAAACAACATTTTCCAATTACTCATTTTAGGTTGCCGCGCTATTAGTAAACCGGTAGGATTGTTTGATCGCCTTCCTTCATTGGTTATTGCTCTGATATAAGATTGTTGTGGCCATTTTCTCTTATTGAATTTAAGCCCCACTAGAGCCATCACATCATAAAGTGTTACCAGCCAACTCAAAAGAGGAAATTTCATGAAAAGTTCAATCATCAGGATTGTCACCCGATCTAACATGTCGCCATGAATCTCTTTTAAAATTCTGTAGAATTTCTGATGTCCTGTTTCCAACAAAGATATTCCATTTACCTGGACGATTTGAAAGCCAATAAAGGATGATTTTTATGTCTTGTGCTGATTTTCCTCCATTTAATAATTTTGATAACAAAAGCGCTACACATAACTCCAACCTAGTAACCGATAATGGCTCTATTGAAGATACTTTAGTTTTTGTTGTTAATAGCTTGATGATACATATTCTTTGTTCTGAAATCTGCAATAAATTGCTGTTGCGTAAGCAAATAAAATTTAATCAAAAAGTTCGTGCAGTTATGCTTCATTGCAGGTAGTATTGCGCCATCACGCGATAGTTATTGTTTCTAAATTACTTCGGTTTTCCAATTTGGATCGTATTTCCCGCCAACACAAATTATGCTCTTGCGGTAATTCTTCATCCCATTCTAATTCGAGCAACCACAAATTTTGAAAAAAAATTTGTTTTTGCTATTGCAGGAGCTAGTCATCCAAGAAGATCAAATATACGACTTGCTTAAGAAAGAATTTTTCTTTTTGTAGTGATGGCTATTGCTCTAAGTTGAAGGTAAATCTGAAATAACCGCTACTTGACAGTCTAAAAACCTTTAACTCGTTGAATGTTTCTTCAGTAGTTTTCGAAGTTATAGTAATATTGTCTTGAACTTAGTACCTCCACTGAATTTGAAGAAAACTTCCTAAATGGAAGCCAACTAGCAGCTTTTGATAAGATTTTAGTAAGTGCTGACTTAAGTTCCTTCAACTCCTCCAAACTGTTGATACCAGTCATTACATCATCTACTGGTCAGTCTCTATCCAAACTCATACTTTCGAAATCTAATAATTATACAAAGAGTCTTGTACGACTAGACCAATTAAATGATTTTCATTTAGGGAAGTTTTTAATGTTGTTTGAGTAGAGGCGTCAGATACAACACAAATTTTTGTTGTAATAATACTGGGTGTAATATTTCAAAACTCCATGGTGTGGTGATTAATTTCATTCGTCGAAAATTTTATCATATGTTTAAGCTCTTGTAAAAAAATCACTCAATGGCTTTTTGTCTTTGCAAAACTATGTATAATGAGCTACCTAGTATAGGATTTTCAGTTTTGAATGGCAATTGAATACAAAAATTTCCATCTGCAAGACGCTTAATATCTGCTATGAATTGATTTTTATATACGTTTTCTTCGGGTGACTCTAAATTATTTGAAGCAAACACATTTGAAGCTTCCAGTTCCCAAAAACGTCTAGGAGGTCTATCCAAATATCCAAATCGCACTCTACCAAAAAACTGTTGAGATGTTAGCAGAAAGTTGACTAGATGGAGTAATAGGTCCTTATACGATCCGATTATATTTACCCGTGGTATCACCAGTTAAGTTATTTTATTCAAATAATGCCAACTTTGAGTTAAATTTTTATTACTGGAAGTGTCAACGTTGCTTTGTTCCTAGTAGTTGAATAGTCTGGAATTTTAACTATCTTTTCAGTGTAAATCGTAGATTGCATCTCAATTATGATTGTGCCTTTTGATAAACCTGCATTGGCTTATCCCGTTCCTGAAACGGAAGTTCTTGCCTTTTTGGCAAACTTAATTTCTATATCAAAGATTCTGTTTCAAAAAACACTCGGGTCCCAGAGTCTAATAGAGAACAACATTTTAAATATTCTCCCTGAGTTTTTTTATTCGGACAATTGCAATTGGTAAGATTGCTTTTATAATTACGCCACTAGAGATTTGAGGACATTCAGCTGTATTACATTTTATATTGCCATGGATATCACAGTGCAAACATGATACTAGTAGATTTTCAATATAAGTTGGTAATTGGATACATGTAGGAGTGAATTTTGTTTTCGTTTACTTGCATTTCAACGCTTACGAGATATGCATCGATATACTGCATAAGTAGAACTAAGGCAATCAAAACAACTGTCATGCTCTGAAACCTTGACCAATTAAAAAATAATGGTCTTCTTGACATAAATCACACTTGTTGGGTGATGTTACTACTATACCTTCAATCTTGGTAGTCTTTACAGTTATAAAATGACGAGTATAGGCAAATAATAGTAATATAAAATAAAATAATAAAATATAAAAAGTTTTTAGCATCTAAAAAGTCTTTGCTAGTAGATGCTTGTGCCCAAATTTTTTGACTTTTAATGTTTTGTTTATTTAAAAGTGCTTTTAGACCCCGGGCTACTACATCAGACGTATACAACAAATTTCTTTTATAAAGCATCAGCACTTTTAATCGATCAATAAATGTTTTTATAAACACACGGTCCTTAAACTATTAGGTCTAGTACCCATTTTGAGTGATGATATGAATCTAAAATTGTGCAAATAAATTAAATTAATTTTTAATATGTTAAATAAAGAATTTCAAAATCACAGAACTTTAATTAACTTGTAACGAGTAACAAAAATCTGATCAATGGACATTTTCTTTTAAAATCTAAAAACAAATAGTCAACACATTAATCATACCTTCATTCCGTAATATCAAACAACTTAAGATCTTTACTTAAATAATATCTAACCGTATATAACGTTGCACTGTATAACTAAATTAGTCTTTTAGTTGATCTTTCATTCGAACTCAATTAACAGATCTCTTATTCGGTATATAATTAATTGTTGCTTTATTTTATTTTATTTTTTGAGAAACAAATATTTTTTTTTGTTGAACAGATAACGAAATAGAGTATATTACTTCTGCGCAGATGCTGCCATTATTAATAGGGTACTTCATTTTGTGATTTTTGTATGGATCAGAAGTTATATAAGTGTTAGAATAAAGCTTAAAATAGAGAATAAAGAAAACATACCACTCTTCTGTCTTAGTAACATTTTGTGCTAAGACTAGAGTGAGTTAATGTTTCAATACATCAAAAGAGTATATGATAATCCCTTGTTAATTCTCAATGGTGAGCTTTGTTATTCATACTGCATATAAATTTTATTATCCGCTGAATTGTTTGAGAAATCGGTTAAAATCCCGATGCGATAAGGGTCTTGAAACTGGTGTTTGATTATGGTAAGAATAATGCAAGACCGAAAATTAGTTTATTTTAACTGTAAAGTGTATAGATTAAACATAAACAGGCACACGGGTACAAGGGTATAGGGGTACTGCTACTTAGTTGTTCACTTCATAAAATTTATTTGTGGAAACACTCTATCTTATGCATGAACCAGCGCGCTTAGAGCGATTTAAATTAATCTTGAACCAATGCATTCAAACCACATATCGTAGACACGTAACTTCTTTTTTCGTCTTCGGATCGTCTTTTTTATTTTACATAATTTCTCTTCAACCAAGCTGGTATGATTTTTTTTTGATTTGCTATCTCGTTTTTTTCAAATGCTGTTGGTTCAAGAAAATCAATAATATATAGCATATACTTGGATTTTTGATAATTGGAAGGCAGTTGGTGAATATCAGTCGAGGTGGATTATTGTGTGAGAATAGTTCTCAGTATTTCCATTTTTGTTTCTTATTTTATTTTCAAATGAGAAAACACGGCCAAATTTTTAGTAAAATTGATTTTTGCAAGAGATATTTGAATAAATGTTTTTTGATGAAAATTAGAAAATTGCTTGTGTTGTATTAATTAAATTTAAAGAAATTTTGATGGGAAAAAAACAGAATTTGTGATTTGTCGTTTCGTTCCTGTTTCGGGGATCAAGTTGTTAAGTAATTTATACATAAAATATTGATATTCTGAGTGATCATAGTCACACTAGCCAAATAACTGTAGGTAATCATTATTAGGAAACTGTTTCTAAAATTAAAAAACTAATGTTAATCAATTATATATATGGTAAAAGAATTTTTTTCAGTATTGTGAAACTAACAGTGAAATGTATTTAGTCAGTATCATTGTAATCAACAAATATTGTTACTATTCTACATAAACTTAAGGAAATACGAAACGTAAACTTCAATTTTCGATATACAATATTTCAAAAATCAGGATCACATTCTTTTCTTAGAAAAAGGGTCAACATAAAAAAAATTATATTACTTTATGAATCAAATCAACATAAAGTAAAAGAATCAATATTCTCATATTTTCTCAAGGTTTCTAAGGATTGTGACCTCGAATAATCTAGAAATTATGCAAAATTATATACAAGGAACTACCTCTTGTAGAATAGATAGGTTTTACATAGCCTTGCGATAGTATGAAGCCATAATTTAAAAGAGCGATATTGGTAATAGTTTAAGTGAAATGAATTGTAAACGAAACGTTGTATCGTGCAAATAAAACCGTGTAAATAATAGAAGTTTTAAGTGTTATTAAGTAGAAATAATTTGTGTATTATTTTGGAAGCTGTGAACTGGAAATTTTTACAATCAACCGTTGGAGTTTTAAAGCTGTTTTAAAGGATATTCTAGTTAGGAATATTGTTGCTTTATTGGTTTCCTGTTATTGTGAAACAACCAAGGAATTGAATACTTTATAAAACCTCGTGTTGATGTGAATCAGTGATCGAACTCAGAAGGAGGTTGGAAATTGCGTTTAGCGAATTGAGAATAAGATAAATTCGAAGTAAGGTTGGAAAAACGTTACAATACATTAAACGAAACCACCATTAACAAGAAGAAGAAAAACAAGATTAATTCAAACGATAGTAAATACACAGCTAAACCTTTGATTCTTGCTTAGGATTATTTTGAAATTTTTTTTTATTATAATTAATTAAACATGTTTAGCACACTAAATATGAAATATTTATTATTCAGACTCTTGGCCACTCTATTAAAATAATCGTTCTGGAATGAAATAGTTCTACATCAAAGATATTTTGACAGCAAATGGGTGGGATGACTCTGAAGCTCTTTAGCGTCGATTGTTCGGCACACCATGATGGAAGGATATTTTGAAATTCCTTAGAGGAAAATTCGCTAAAGTTATATTTATAGTAGATTGACAATTAATGATTTGAATGGTTTTTTTACAACGGGCCATCAGTTATTGTAATTTATAGTGCTGTAATTCCACGCTAAGTCAATAAAACTATGATAATTTATATTGCTGTTATTCAACTTTTTATTTGGATTATCACATGATATGGAAAAGAATAATATTATAATTTATATTCCTATATTTCACTGTTTTTAATGATTTTAGTAGTATGATTTAAAATTAAATTTACCGAGGAATGAACGGTATGATCCAAAACGAATCATGGGGTGAGTGAAATAATTTTAATTTACCAAATGTAGTACTAATTGTGGTCTTATTGGTGATTGTGTGATGATCTCAGCCTTTGGGATCGTCAGAGTCCCTCTTCTTTGTTCCAATTTTATAAAATTCCGAATAAACAGTTTATTTTGCGTGCATATCCGTTTATTTGTGCTGAACAAGGAAGAATATGGCTAGACAACGCTGGCGTGATGACATCATTCAAGACCTTCCTGATATAGGATGTCGATACTGGGGTCTACTGGTGATGGAACGAGATGATTGATAGCTGATTGCACAGACGGCCAAAATCCTCCACGGGAGAGAGAGAAGGAAGGGATATTCCTACTTCAACTCACATGACTAAAACTTTTCAGATTATACCTCATCCAGACGCACTGTCTTCCCGTTTGCTTCGTGCTAGTGGCTTACTAACAGGTTCAGTGTTCATTACAGTACACGGATACACGCGTACACGGGTACATGGGTACACGTATACACGCGTACACGGAAATTACCGGTACATACACGGATACACGGACACTAGTACTCGGATCCACGGGTACCCGTATAGTAAAATTGTGGATTTTAGTATTTCAATCCTAAACCAATATTAACGATGTTTTTTAAACAGAAATGTAAAATGTCAAAATAACTATAGAACCTTGTTTACCTATCTCCAAATATCCATAATTTTGGTATTATCATTCTTACTTATCTTAAAAATTAGTTTTGTTTGTTAATCGTAAAATAACTTTTCATAATAAAACAAGGAATTTATGTTTTTGACACAACAAGCTAGAAAATCGACAAATTGAAATTGGTGATAGTATCACTTGATCTTCCTGCGCTTGTAAAATTTATTTATTGTCAATAGCAATAGTTTTCAACATTCTTTACACATAGCATTAATAGTTCTTATCACCAATCGTGTTGTTTTTATCAGTTACAAAATAGATTTTTTAGATCTGAACAGTATCCAATTTCTTACAAACCCAAAACAGAAATTCAATATTTTTCGTTTTGAAAAACTTAGAGCTAATATATTTTTTTATAATAATCAAATTCCATAAATTAGAAATAAATATAAAATTTTTTTTGTTTTAAACAGAACGTAAGTACGTAAGAGAGGCTTAAGGTAGCATTCATGTGAAATATAGCCTAATATGTTGATAACCTTTTGATATTCAAACGTAGCACAGTGATCACACAGCGGTGGTCTTTTTTTATTTTAATTTCAACTTAATTTTATTAATTATTTTATTGTTATTTAATTATCACTTATATCAAAATAGCCGATCTTGTCGTATACAAAATGTTAAATAAATTGACAGGTACATCGATGACAATCATGATTAACATGGTAGCTTTCTTATTGGTTTTATTATGCTAAATTAACTGACTGTTTTCTTTCTTTTAATTTGTTGTTTCTTTTCTTTAATTCAACATAGTAATCGGCAATCACTTTTCAAATTTACGATTATAGGTTTGAGGTTAATGTTCAATCAAGAGTTAAGTTTACTTTAATTAGATATCATGAGACAACTCCAGTAGGAATAATAAGATATGAGGAAATAATAATTCATCTTTATTGTTATATACACCAGTATGTAGGATCACACCAAATAAATCAAGATAGGAAAAAAACTTGACTATACATTTATAAAAAAAAGGTTGAAATTGATTAACTAAATAGAATTTCTGTGGAAGTTTTTCAAATTTACATGTAACCTTATATAATGGGAATATTGGGAATTATGTTTTGATAGCTACGAACAAATTATACGACATTTAGAAATATGAACTGATATTTAAATTCTTTAATTAAAATTATCAAAACAAGGTCGTAAATAAAAACAATGTTTTCAGTTCGCGTACCTGTGAAAACCACAATTCTCACAATTTTTTGTGGAATTGATCTTTGCAATCTATGCAAACTTGATAAACAAATTAAAAAAAAAAATTGATGTTTTATGAGGAGCGTTCGTTTTCATATCCAAGTTCAGATATTAAAATAGTTCAGTATCTAACGGAGCCTCTTACAGCTTGTAGTGTAATAATCAAAAGAGCGGCTCTCCAGGATCCAGTTTGGAGGCATACATTTCAAACCGTGATATTTACGAGGATATAAGAGGTATTTACGTATAAGCTTGGGGCGGGGCAGGGGTGAGGCAGCGGGGGGGGGGGGCGGCCTGGTTCCACATAGGATTGTATCATTTTTCAAAACTCGAAAAAAAACTCTTGTGAGTGGGGAGTTAAAAATAGTAAAAACTTAAATAAAATTTGCTTACAAATAAAATACAATTTGGGTTGAAAGAAATATTAAATAATAAATTCAACATCAAATTGTATTTTTTCTATGTCATGATATATGATATATGTGGAAATCAGAATCCTGGAAGAAATGTAAGTAATAAGGTTAATTATATTGACATATTTTTATAGGAAGATTTTAAGATAAATAAGGAAGTAGAATTCTTTTTATAAAAAGAATTGACTTCCAAGTTTAGTAGGTTCAGTTTGAGTTTAAGTTTCAACTCCAAAGAAGAGTTAAGTTCTATACCAAAGAAAAGATTTAAAGATCAAAATTGATCTGGGCATAAAAATAAGTACTAAATAAATCAACTCTGTGTTTTGGGTGTTAATTAAAGGGTAGAGTTTACTCAGGTTGTTAAAACCAGCATTGGCCTCACGGCTCTGCCAGTACCGTAACCCATACGGCTGTTGGGAGTTCAAAAAACCTGATTGAACTCTACATGAGAAAACCAACAACTAAAGGACATCCACCCGGTCTTGACAATGACTATAGATTATTAGGCTAAATGTTGATAATAGGAATCGATCTATTAATCTACTCCTATTCTACTTTTACACTGAAAAAAATAAATTGGTATATTCTACAAAACGGATTCAGCCAAATTAATTTTGTAAAATCAACTAAAATATATAACAATTGACCATACGTTTTTAATATTTGACAACGCTTTGTCAAACAATCAAATCGTATCGTAAATTGTACTAAATTTTAGTTGACGCTACAAAATTAATTTGGTTGAATCCGTTTTGTAGAATAAACTAAATTATTTTTTTCAGTGTACATAATGGTAGCATCAGCTTACTTCGCTTGAGACGGGATGCGAATACTGTCGACAAAAGTACAAGATAGGAGTAGGGTAACTACAAAATGTCCCGTCATAATTGTTGTTGATAAGATGGTATGGTAGTATGTTGATAAGATGGTATGGTAGTACCGAAGTAACAAAGAGGTGAGTGTTTATAATATAAGGAAACTTAATCGTGTTTAATGCTGGGTACCCAACGGGGTGTTGACCCAACGGTGCCAAAAGTTGCTATCTAGTCGCACCTCCAAACACCCATCACTAGCCGCAAACTCCAATACATCCAAAATAATTGGCAACTGTGTAGGCAGTTTAACTAGCTTGGCAATATTTACATAGTAAAAGAGCACTAGATACCTGATGATGTAGGTAATTCAGAAGAAGATTATAGACTAGCGCGGAAGCTTGTAAAAGCATTTTAGGTCGGCATAAAACCCTTTTGTGGACAGAGTACATTATCCATTCAAAAAATGATGATGAACCAGAATATGAAGGAATATTCTGAGACCCAAACCTAATGATGTCAACAGGCGTTCTCACATTAAACTGAAGCTTTAGAAAGCAACTCAAGAATATGGAAGTGAGGAGACAGTTGAATGTTGATTTTGTCAATTTTTTTTTTTTTAATAAAAAGTGTTGTGTAGTAGGAATTACAAAATGCGTCACAACAACACATAGATACCTTTTAAGACCTATGTCCTACAACAACATGCGTCTTGAGGTATAGGTGGACGATTTTTTAAATCTTTGTGGATTGAAGGCACTCGAGACTATTGATCCGGGAAAAGCATTCCATTTGTACGATGTACGCACAAAGAAATCCCTTTGCATTCTATTACTATGACAGTGAGTAATCTCGACAGTCCGACCGCCCGCACAAACCGGTTGACGAGTAAAACGGGGAAAAACGTAAGTCTGAGGCATTATGGACCTGATTTCATCCGAGCACTGCTGGGGGAAGAGGGGATTGGGGGAAAGAGCCCAGCACATTTTCTGAAATAATGTGGTTTATTCGTTCTTAACAGGAGACATCTACACGGTATTGTATTTTACAGCGTAGGACGTTTTGCATTGACATTGAACCCTCTGCATATCCTAAAACTCCTAAATGACTCCTAAATTTTGAGAGAGTGTTCTAACTGACTTTATCCCAAAGAGTAATTAGGTGTAGTAGAACTGCTTTTTTGGTCTCAATACTGCAAATATTTCTTGTGACTGTCTAAAATAAACTTTTTCATGGTCTACAAAAATCTTGATAGCCTTGACTGCTCTTTTTATGGCTTTATATTCTGCTCTATCTCGTTATTAGCAGATTAGTGTCTATTTCAATATTGTCCAAGCTCTATAAAGTGATTTTGATACCTTAGGTTAAATAGTTATATTACAGTTATTCCAAAATTTTACTTGATTGGAATGATCAACTACACAAAACCAGAAAAAATAATCCCAGAAGCCCTAACTTTTATCTCTGAAACATAAACTTAAGCATCTGAAGCATTATACAAACCATCATCAATAAAAGTCTAAAAAAATGTGTTATTGTAACGTTTCATCCTACACCAATCTATTGTTCTACCAGACTTTTCGGTTTTGTATGTGAGTTTAACAAATTGTTAGAATTTTAATCTGGACGAGATTTGCCTATTATATTTATTGGTTTGATCTTTAAAGTTAACGAGGAATATGCTTGATATCGTTTTGCTATTAAGAACTTCTACAACATAACGAACTTCAAACTTTGATAACTAATTTTCAGTTTACATCACAAATTAATGTGTTTCATCTAACTATCGCAATGCGCATGATAATATGGCATTAACAGAACAATTTTTTAGACAAAAGCTTACTTGATTCAGTTAAGCGCAAATCCTTCAGTTATATGAAAAAATAAGTGTTCGTCGTAATCGTTAAATAAAAAAAAAGTATTATAAGTTATAATATCAAACAAAACGCTACCAGGACGTGAAAAAGGAACAGATTTTTCAGTCAAAACACGAATTCCCATGGAAAGTACGCATTCAAGAAACCGTTCTGTTTGGTCAATTAAAAATTTACTGAGACCGCTTAACCACTAAAAGGCAATAACACGCAAAAAATTTGTTACAAAGCTGCTGTCCCTGAAATTATTTCATCAACGTTTAAAAGGCATTAACCGAGTTTACGCAGTTGATGTGATTCTTATCGTTTTTTATTTTCATTCAGTGGTTTGTTTTCCTTTCATTTTTTTTTGTCTTTCGTTGATTTTTGACCAATGAATACTCAGAAGAGTTTAGATATGGAGACAGTTCGTGAAAATACTAAAATGCTTATGACTAATTAAAAGATTGTATTATTTTAGTTAAAAGAAAAAGAATTAAAAAGTAAAAATTGATAGAAATAACTTGACAACCACTCTTTGGCACATGTATAAGACAGTGTATTGTATTTTATGTAAAATAGTTTCTACTCAACAGTAAATTTTTCTAAATAAAATCTGTGAATTAAATTTGGTTAAACCATTTCTTTTTCTTCCTTGCCTTCTTTTTAATATAATGAAACTATAATATTTCATTAAAAATCTCACTATTTGGTTGTGAGAAGATTAGTGAGAAGATTAGAATCTTACATATGGGAGTTTTTATATGAAGACTGCCTCGAATTTTGGTAATTTTAATGCGATTCAATTTAGTCACACCCGCCAAAATTCTTAGCATTTTCATTTCAGTAGCAGTCATCTTGTCTTCATGAGCGATGTATGTTGTCCAACATTGAGATTAGTAAGTTAATGCTGGGCGTATTATTAATGTGTATCACTGAAAAAAAATTAATGTGATAAATACAAAAAAGTGGTATATTTGACGAAACAATTGTAAATAGTAGCTCAACCATAAAATGATAAAATTAATTAAATCATTTTTATAAAACTGGCAAATCTGTTTGTTTGACTATACCAAATTTATTGTCAGTTTGAAAAATCATTTTGTTATACGTGTTTGATTAGTTAGTCAGTTAAACAAAACCTTTTTGTCAAAGTATAAAGAAAGTTGTATAATTAATACACATATTGTCGTTCTATTTGATCAATATTTGTTATAGGTCTACGAGTATTTGATCCAATTTACAAAGCCGTTGTCAACCTAGTTTGTTTTGTAATATATTTGCTAAAAGTTTTATCAGATCTACCGATTTGTTTTACCAGTGTTACAAGATTTTCAGTTCAAAGTACCAGAAATTTGGTAAAACAAGTGAAATATTTGGTCACATCTAGCACATATTTAGCTGTTTTATTACCTGTTTTGTGGACCGTAGAATTTATCTCATAAAATTCAATATTAGTTGTGGTAGCACTAAAACTAATACGCCAAAGAAAAAAACAGTAAATCGTTTCGTTTAATTTAGGTTATTTCGTTTATTTAAAAGAAAAAAATATCCATTAATAATATATTCATTAATATATCTAAGTTTTTCATTTTATTCCAATTAAATTGTAATTATTTTATTCTTTATTTTGCTTATTAAATTTTTTATAAATTTATTTATATTTCCAAAATAATTTTGAAAAACAATCCACAGTCCTCAACTTCCACAGTAAATAATTTGCATTATCTAAACTATGAAAATCAGCACTTTAATCGGAATAAAAATTTTATCCGAAACACATTTCAATTCATCATTCTGGGCAGCGATGTATATCAAACATAAAACTCTTTGTTAAAATACATGTATTTTTTTATCTCTGTTTAGAAATTTATTACAAAGCTAACACGAAACATCTATACGTTGCCAGAAAATCATAACAGATTATAAATTAACATAACTTAGTGAAAAGATGATACAATCAGCAAACTCCTCAAAAACCTCTCCATTTAGCGTTTCGAGAAAATATTACAAAATCACAAATTCAGATTTCTTTCAAATTCCAAAAATATTGTAAAAATTAAATAAAATCAAACTTTTTTCATAATTCGAAAAATATTGCAAACATTATAACAATATCAAAAGTTGAAAATTTTTTCAAAATTCCAAAAATTATAATAAAATCAAAAATTAAAAATTTTTCATAATTTAAAAATATTCCAAAAATTCTTACAAAATCAAAAATTGAAACTTTTTTCAAAATTCTAAAACTATACATATATATATATAAAATTTACAAATTCAAAAATTCTATTTTTTTTTCAAAATTCTAAAAATATTGCAAAAATTATAACAAAATCAAAACTACAAACTTTTTTCAAAATTCCAAAAATATTTCAAAAACTATAACAAATTCAAAAATTTCCATGTCCAATTTCATGTTCAATTACATTTACGTCATACAAACAACTAAATTTCATTTCTCAAAAAATTGGTTAAAAAAATAAATCAAATCATTTTTTTGACATACTTGACAATATTTTTTTGACATGAGTCTGTCAATAAAATTTTCAATAATAATAATATCATGTTCATTACATTTCATTTCATACAAATAACTAGTTTTATTCTTTTCTAAAAAAAGAAATGAAAATCATTCCTTTGACACACTTGACATTATTTTTTTGACAAACTTATAATGCCATAATTCTCAACAATAATAATACATAAAATTTTATGTCATACAAATAATTAATTTTATTTTTTTCCAAAACATTGGGTAAAATAATAAATAAAAATCTTTCTTTTGACACACTTGACAACATTTTTTTGACAAACTTATAATGCAATAATCTAGTTTTTGGTCTCACATACCAATCCCGACTATCAAGATTTCTGCAAATCCAATTTTTCTATTCGTAATCACTTAAAATGAACGTTTTTTAAGTAAAAATATTTAAATTTTCTTGTTTTGACACACTAGACGACTTTTTTGACACACTTCCGGTACAGTTATCGAACACGTCATCCTTTTGGCTGTTTCTATTGAGTAAATCTATTTTAGAAAAAAAAAATTGAAATCCGTTCAGCGGTTTTCTAGATTTCGTCGGTTGTGACGGCCAGCCGGCCGGCAGACAGACATACTTTTATTTTTTGCTTTTTTACAAATCAGTAGGTCCTAAAACGTCGAGAAATGCCAAAAACAGTGGGGGTAAGACTTTTCACTTTCGGCTCATGAATTCAATACTTTGGTTTTTCAAAACCATAGTAAAATATATATATAAGAATTGCCACACCACTGCTGGTACCGATGGATATGCCAATTTAAAAACATAGAATATTTTAAAACTTGCATAAACGGGCTTTATAATATAAATTGGTAATTGGTATAAATATGTTTTATCTCATTAAAATATGTAAACACTGTCAAGGAATAAAGCACATTATCTTCAATTACTACTATTTCGGGTTGCATCGGTAGTATTTTTATTCGAATATTTTCGAGATGTTCCTGAAAAAGGATTATTGATTTTGACGTAAAACTGTCTTGTAAATTATTTCACTTCACGTTTGCGAATTATTTCACTTTAATTTAAATTATAAGTTCAACATAAATCACAAATCACAACTATCAAAAATATTGCGTCTTTAGCAGAATAAACTAAATATTAAAGAATCATTAAAACCACATGCAGGCTATTATTTTGAAAACGAAAATCGAAAAAAAATCGACTATTTTTAAAAAATCTGAAATGTTGATATGTTGTTGGTATTGACGAAAGAAAAAAAAATTTCTGGTTTTATTTTTTGAGTACTCTGAATCGGAGTTATGCGCGTTTGAATTTTTGAGGCTTTCTCACGTAGTTTTGGTAATAGACACTATAGTCCAGAGGTGGCCAAGCTTCACTACACGTTGAGCCGCAGTACAATAATCTCTCGTTTCGAGAGCCACAAAAAAAAAATTTTTCAAAAGTATCAGTTGTTTGGAAATATTTATTTTATTGAAAATACATACAAAAACATCTTTAAAGTTTGTTACATGACATGCCTGCTGGTAGATGGCATGTTTGTTTGTAACTTGGCCGTGAATTTTTTGAAATTTGGTTCATAGTTTGTTAGCGCAGTACGAATTAATTCCGTTAAATGCTCATTTGTAAGTTGTGAACGGGGGTTTGATTTTATAAACTTCATTGTTGAAAAAGTGATTCACAACAATATGTTGTACCGAATATAGACAGTAATCTGGCAGCAGCTTTTTTCAAATTGGGGTACTTTGATTGAGACACTAGTTTCCAAAACTCATTTGTAGATTGTGTGGCTTTGTGATGCATTTTAAGAATGTGATCTTCCTGTAGCTCTAGTAATTCCATTTCTACTGAGGCACTGTCATGCAAAATATAACAAGGAATCGATAAGCCCTCGTTAATAATGTTAATTTCGAATGGATTTACAAGTAAATAAAGAGAAATATTTAAATTATTCAGATCATTAAATCGCAAGTGAAAGTCTTTTAATAATTCTGCTAATTTACTGTCCTATTCACTCAGTTTGTTATCATTAATTTTAGAGAGTCTGTTCTTCAGATGAGGAAAGTGGTTGAACACTTTTGTTGTTTAATCTCGTTGAAAAGGTTGAATTTTTTTAATAAAACTCAGAATCGTTTGAATAAGATCAGTAATAACTTTATCTTTTTCTTGTAAAGCTAGGTTGAGGGATTGCAGATGCTCCATTATATCAGTCAAAAACATACAATCATTAATCAATTCATCATCCTTTAATTCCAGATAGTGTTTTTCTTTTTCTTTGAGGAAATTTCTGATAGGTTCCATTAAATCAACAAATCGGCTTAGAACATTATAGGTGGATAACCATCGTACAAGGCAGTAAAATGTTATATCCCATACAAGGTTGTACAACTGGTCCAGTAATGGTCCATTACTGGCAGCCAGTAATGCAGCAATGGGCGAGTACTGGCAACCACGACTGGGTCATTAACATAATTTTACTGGATGATAACTTCGGACAATAAATGGTTGCCATTCTTGGGTCAAATACTGGCAACCAAGACTGGGCCGTTAAAAAAAATATACATTATTATCATATGTAAATTTAAATAAATTAAATACAAACTAACTTAAAATAAAATAAAAATGACGGAAAAAATTCAAAACTCCCCATACAACTGGCTCAGTTGCAAGAATGGCTGAGTAATGTCAAACACCGCCCTGACTCCGCCAGTACTCCGCCATTAAAAAAAATATAAAATAATATTTTTTATACATAAATTTAAATAAATTATTTACAAAATAATTAAAATAAAATAGAAATGAAAATAAATTAAAACATATACCAACCTTTTCTTTATTACCATAGTCTTTCAACCGACAAGGCGATAACTAAACTATATGTGAAATTTTTCAAACTGTATTTTTAAAAGGGATAATACTCTAGTGAAATTTAAAAAAAATGACATAGATCGGCAAATTCATGGCTACAGTACTGGCCCAATAACAATAGCCAAGTAATATTTACCATTCATGGGCCAGTGCTTGGCCATTCAAAGGTAACAATATACTGGCTATTTTCTGTAAACCATAGATCGGCCGATGATTGGTTCTAGTATTGGCCCAGTAACAATAGCCAAGTACTGTTAACCATTAATGGACCAGTGCTTGGCCGTATGTCAATGTCTGGCAAAACCTACTTGGGATCTTGAGGATGATCTTCAAAGTCCAGTGCTTCGATAAAGTTCTTGAATTGGCGATGGGTTTTTGAATTCGTCCGAAAATAGTTCACAATTTGTAGCACAGTTTTCATTACGTTTTCGTATTTAAAATATTTTGCAACTAAATGTTCACGATGAACAATGCAATGAAGTGCCGAAATTCGGGTATTCTTGGATCATTTTTTAATAGACCAATAAGGCCTACATTTTTTCCTAACATTACAGGTGCTCCGTCAGTTGCTACACTTACCAAATTATTCAGTGGAATATCTGTATCTGACAATATATTATCAAGGGCACTCTTAGTATCAATACCACGAGTAGTATTTTTAAGTTCTACCAAATCCAATACTTCTTTATTTACGATTAAAGATTCGGAAACGTATCGGATAAATACAGCTAACTGGGCGGTGTCTTGTATATCGATTGATTCGTCAAGGGCTAAGCTGAAAGCTACACTATTTTTTACATCTACTTGTAGTCGCTGTTTAATATCTTTACTTATTTCCGTAATACGTCGCTCAGTGGTATGACGTGATACTGGAACATTGCTAATTAATCTGTGCAATTTGATATTTAAAGGATCCAGCATTTTAACCACCTGTTCCATATTCTTTTTGATAAATTTTCCCTCAGTGTAAGGTAGGTCGTTAAGCACGAGCGATGTTCCAAGCGATCATAAAACTAGCCTCGGTAGTATTATCGGCTTCTGAACTAAAAGATGATAATAATGTTTGCTGATTACTTAATGCAGATTTTAAAGAGTTTATTTTATTTGTTCGGATGTTGGTATTCAACGGATAACTATCCAAAAATTTATTATGGTTTTTTTCGTGATGCCGTTTTAAATTACTGGTTTTATAATGGGCAAGTGATTCATTGCACATAAGACACAAAGATTTTCCCCCTTTATCAATGAATGCGTATGCTTCAACCCATTCTTGCCTGAAGCTACGATTTTATCCGTCATATCTCCTTTTTATGTGGTCTGACATATTTAGCAGTTAAATTAAAAAACGGAGTATCCATAAAAAACACGCAAAATATTATATTTCGCTACAAGAGATGAAATCACCGTTTTTTTCTTGCAATTTCCTTAAGTTTTTAATTTCGTTTTTGGTGTCATCTTACTGTCGTAGATGTAGAAGCGGTTGAGGTAGCATATGTCGGATTTGCACGTGTTTTTAATTCTATTTAATTATGAACTTATTCAATTTTTAATTGGAATATTAAAGGATACATTAAATTTAACGTCGGCAAATTGCCTAAAGATAAAATATCAAAAATATTGTTTATAAAAAAATTGCAGAAAAAGATAATCATAGAAAAACAAACGAATCCAAAAGGAAAGACTTTTGATTTTGAGAAAGATTTTTGTGCATTAAATTGAGACAAATACAGGTGATTTTATTTTTAGCCCATGTTAAACGTATAACAATATGTTAAACGTATAACCTTAAATAATAAAATTAGTTAAATTTATTTATAACAGCGGATTATAAACTTGATTCGCGAAGTAAAGTGGTATCAAACTGAAACAAAGTCGCAAAAAACTCCAATAGTAGTAACTTCGACAGGACGGACCTAAATATAATAAAATGATTGCATTAAATCATATTATATTATTATTTTAAATATTTTATTTTACTTGTTATATTTTCATATTATATTAAACAGCATTATAAATTATATGTATTATTTCTAATTTTGCTACAATTTTTATGAATTATTAAATATTATTTAATTTTTTCGTTTCTTTTCGAGAGCGCATTTATTCTTTTAAAGAGCCGCATGCGGCTCGCGAGCCGCGGTTTGGCCATGTGTGCTATAGTCGATAAAATAATGGCCAAATGTTTTCCTTTTCCAATATAATTAGAAATATTTCAATATAGAGGCAAAAAAGTATATCAATTAATTTGTTTATATATCTGTTTGTAATATTATTATTGTTTCATTAAATTATGTTTTTATAGAAAAACTATTTATTAATAATAGTCTCATGCTTATGTTAGTGTTAAGATGTTGTAAGTAAATCACAATCTTCGGTCGTTGGAACTTCCAATTCTTATTCTCAATAAAAACCTGTTTTTCAATGAGTAATGCACACAATATGTTTCAATATTTAGTACAGATGTTAAAAATAAATGTTCAATGTATTAGATTCACATTTAGTAAAGCATAATTAATTTGATGTAAAATGACATGTGAATTTTTCATATACTAAACTTTAAAAAATTGTATAAAAAAATCCATATGGAATCTCTCACTTTTTATTTTTTAGTTACATAACTGCATGTGTTTACTTTAAAATTTGTGAAAAACATAAAAAAAAGAACGATTTGATGATATGAGCTTTGAAGTAAACCAAGGTTTAACGCGCCACCTAGCGAAAAGAGAAAAATTAATAATTTCCAACTTACACATTTCGATTATTCAGCTGCTTCTTTATTGCAAAAATATATGTAAATCGCATGAAATTTGTGGCACCTATTAACAAAACATTGACACCATTACCAAAACTACTTGAAAAAGCCTGAAAAACAATGTATCAAAATTTCAGATTTTTTAAAATCAAAAATTTAAAAATCTACAAAAAAATGTACGTTTTCAAAATAATAGCCATGTATGCTCAATAAATTTTTAGACAAATTATTTTGTATATGCTATCATTTCTTGATGAATTCTATCTTTCTTGTTTGTATGTGCAACAAAATATTTACCATATTTGAACAAAGTTTATTTTTGTTAATTGATTGGATTGTTGTATATATATGTTTTGATTGATTTTTTGTATCCAAATATATATATTCAATTATATTTTAAATAAAAAACATATTCATTTAAAATAAATTAAAATATTTTATTCCGACTAGTTTCGGCAGTACTGGTTGAAAGCCATTTTCAAGGAAAAAAAATATTAAATGTATGTATAACTTAAAAAAAAAAACATTTAATAAAAAAAAATATAAATTAAATTGTCACCAAAGAATTAAATATTCTTATATATAATAAGAGTATTTGTTTTTTATGATTTGCGAATCGTCAAATAAAAATTTACCCATGATGTTAATGTCAATTATTGGTTTTAACAAGTTTTATGAAACAGGTGTATATTAGAACTAATTGAAAATAAAATTGTTATATGTTGAATCGACATAATATGAATCAACTTGTCTATTTAAATTATCAGGTTTTTTCTTAATTAAAATTGCTTCTTTGAGTTTACGTTTAAAAGTATTATTTTCATGAGAACAAATTCTATAGTCTTGCCAATCAATTCTATGTTTAGTTTCTACAACGTGTTGTGACAATCCACTATGAGCACCGTTTAGTTTCTTGGAGTGATATTCATGCTGTTTAATTCGTTTGTTTAAATATTGTCGTGTTTCACCAATATAAACACTATCCCATCAATCTCGTCAACCAACAAATTTGCTCATCTATAACCAAATTAAAACAGCAACAAAACTCCGCATCAAATCACCATTCATCTAATCAAATATCAAATACTACAACATACAACAAAACCATCAGCATACCATATATTCCTGTTTTATTTGATAAATTAAGACATAGAATGGCCATATCTAATGTTAGAGTTGTTGGTAAACCTAACAACACTCTTCAGCAACATGTTTTTAGCAAGCTAAAAGATAAAACTCCTATTGGACAACAATCATCTGTTTGTTATGAGGTGAAATGTAAAGATTGCACAAGTGTTTATATTGGTGAAACACGACAATATTTAAACAAACGAATTAAACAGCATGAATATCACTCCAAGAAACTAAACGGTGCTCATAGTGGATTGTCACAACACGTTGTAGAAACTAAACATAGAATTGATTGGCAAGACTATAGAATTTGTTCTCATGAAAATAATACTTTTAAACGTAAACTCAAAGAAGCAATTTTAATTAAGAAAAAACCTGATAATTTAAATAGACAAGTTGATTCATATTATGTCGATTCAACATATAACAATTTTATTTTCAATTAGTTCTAATATACACCTGTTTCATAAAACTTGTTAAAACCAATAATTGACATTAACATCATGGGTAAATTTTTATTTGACGATTCGCAAATCATAAAAAACAAATACTCTTATTATATATAAGAATATTTAATTCTTTGGTGACAATTTAATTTATATTTTTTTTTATTAAATGTTTTTTTTTTTAAGTTATACATACATTTAATATTTTTTTTCCTTGAAAATGGCTTTCAACCAGTACTGCCGAAACTAGTCGGAATAAAATATTTTAATTTATTTTAAATGAATATGTTTTTTATTTAAAATATAATTGAATATATATATTTGGATACAAAAAATCAATCAAAACATATATGAACAAAGTTTATTGCTTAAATCAACAAAAAAACCTGTACCTTGGATGGTACCTTGGTTCTAGTAACTAATTATTTTTACTATAAAACCTTTTTACGTTTAATCAACCATCAATTTTAGTACCACTGTCAAAATGTTTGTCATTTCTACGCTGTCTGTTTGAACCGATGACAAAACACTTTTAAATTTAACCACATAGGCTTACAGTAAAATTTATTAACAATATTAGTACCGATGACAAGAAGTTTGTAGTTTCTATCAAATTTTTGTTTGTTCATTCTTCTGTAAATGTTTTGTGAATTTGACAAAACGCTTGTCAACGTGCGACAACAGCTTTGTCTACTTAACTAAATTTCAGTTGATATTGCAAAACCAAAACAACAAAATCCTTATTGTAGAACATATTTTTTTCAGTGCAGAGTTTCATCAAAATCGAATTTCAGGTATTAAATCTATTAAAATTTCAAATAAACAGATTTTCGTTTAGTTTATGAATAATAAATATTTAAAAATATACAACTGAAAATCAAACACAACCAAGGTAGTTACAGACTAAAAGATAATATTATAGTTTAAACATTTTATTAATTTTTTATATGATATGAAGCTTTCAAAATTTCAAAAAATTAAGTGCATTAAGCTTAGTGGCTTGCAAAATGACCAAGTCTTAAGATTTAAAAGTGCTCTAATGAACGATTTTTAAAATTTCAGCCAGTTTGTTCAAAATCTAAAATTTATTACAACATGCTTAATGATAACCGTTAAATTACTTCTACTTGCAAATCTTTGAAAAAATTGTTTCATCCAATACACCATGCTACTGTAAAAGAAGATTCAATAATCGTATGCTATGATCCTAAAAGAGAAATAAAAATAATCAAAATATAATTAAACTTATTTATTCAATTTTTTTTTTTGTAATTTGTAATTGTCACCCTGTCTCCGTTTACGTCAGCGCTTTAATTTGAATGATAATACAAACAAAAATCTTACTCAACTTGTCCCAGGTTTTCCAGATGCTGAGCAGAACCATTAATATTCTTCGATATGATTTTTAATTTCCCCTTTTCTTCTCTTAATTTTTGGTTCTAAGCTAGAACAGACACAACTCAACATATCACATGCAATTCAACTCCAATTCGTTATTTCTTGCCGCTTTATTAGAATAATTTCTTTTTGTTTAATTTCTTTTGAAGAATTTACATTTTCATACACAATATGGCTTAATTTCAACTGGTGAAAATTAAAGTATGCTTATAACACCATTTTGACATTAAACTTAACAACTATTGAGTTAACTTTTCCTCTAAATCTAGTCGAAAACTAGTCACAACAACAAAACTATCAACCAAACTGATTTTACTTTTATAACTCAAATTTTTCATGGTAGCAAGAAATTACCTTCTCTTCTATTTTAAAATTAACTTCTCTTATGTTTTAAGCCCATATCCTTCTACCTGAATTTATATCTATCCAAGTATCAGAACAAAGCCAACTCTTCTATTTAAATAAATTCAGAAAAACAGAAGAGTTCAAACAAACCACCGTATCTGGACTAAAAGTGAATTTCTGGTATTTAGCTTGACTAAACGACAGTACAAAAAAAAACGCAAATCGGTCATTTTTTTATTTAGCAAAAACTGTTGTTGGTTTTATGCATAGTCGAATTACATAAAAAAAATATATAAACTAAAATGTGTTAAAGGAAGTTTTGAATTTCATAAGAAATCAAATGAAGGGAATAGAAAATTTGTTTAGATAGATTTTATTGCATTTGGTTTGGTAACTATTAAAAAGACAAGTGCCAGGATAGGATTAAAGGTGGTTCAGCAACTACTGAGAGAAAATGTTATGCATTCACAGCACCGATCTTGTCTGTTACAGGACAGACCGAAAGGATGGAGCCCACAGACTACATTGTGAAACGTACAGGTATGAATGTTGATGAGTAAGGTATCGAACCCAAACCCAGAGATAAAAAGTCTCATGTTCTACAGACTAAACTAGCCTGAAAAAACAAGAATTCTTCACTGGAAAGAATATAAAAACGGACAAGGTAAAAAATTCAAGGAAAACTTGATGAGATAACCAGAACCCCATTTGGATATGTGGTCGTAGAACAATCGAGCTGATTCTTAACAGAAGAACAATTTTAAAGCAAAACACCAAAAAAATAAAAAAACACTAAAAGGCCTCTGTGTGTCATGGACTTACGCATTCTACCATCCACCAATAGAACTACAAGTGCAAACAAACAATTCTACAAAAAGACAAACGACCAAGTTCTAGGGATCAAACGGACAACAAGTCGAGAACCACGAACTAAAGTACTTTTCCTTCACATATTTTGTGCCTAATTTGGCGCCTAACTGTTTTACGGCGTCACTCGAGGACAAAAGCACGTTTACGAGCAAGGAAATTGTAGTATGCTATATGCTGTGTTTTGCCCGGAGAATTTAGCTGCCGAATAATTGTAATGGATGATCGATGGTTTCTCCACTGTTGTTCAGGCAATTCTAGCGGTGGAGCAAAAGTACAAAGAGTGATCATGGGTAGAAAAAAGGAGCAATAGTGTGTGGAACTACCAAGAGATACATAGAACAAGCAGTTTCGCTAAGATGGACATCCCACCAGGTATGGTCTCCAGGTATAGTCATTAGGCATGGTCCAGCGATGGGACTTACGATGCTTGTTGCGAGTATGAAACTGTAAAGGTATGGTGAACCCCATACCCTGAAAGGAAATGTTTAAACAATTCAGTTTTAAACTGCGTCCCATTGTTGAAGACAATTGTTTAGGGACAGCCAAAAACAACACATTTGAATCTAACAGTTTACAAATAGGCTCGGTAATGAGTGGTAATAGCGGATACTCCACTACTGGAAACCATCTACGAACATATAAAAATTTGTTATCTACGAAATAAAATACTGACCGTTTCTTTTAAATTTTTAATTAAAACTACCAGTTACCATAGACCACTTCAAAATTCAAACTTGATCGAAACTATAAGTATTGCCTATCCCGTTTATTTAAATTTTAAACCCAAATCTTAAAACACAACTAATTAATACACTTATATTATACTGATTAATTTGATTTAACGACAAGCGGAAAAAGATTAATCTTTTCTCAGGTAGTAATGATAACAAAGTGGAAAATTTGAGATAATAGATAGCCCTATTATCTTGTAGGTCACATTAGAATAATTAAAAATTTAAAAAACAAACAAAAAAAATTAATCGTCAATAAAATTTCTAAATCATCGAATTAAAATCTAATTAATAAAAAAATTTAATTTATTTAATTTTTTTTATATTTATATATAATTTTGTATAATTTAACAATTATGTATCAAAATATTATGAATTTTAGAATCTTGTTGGTTCGATACGTGATAATGATTATCAATAAATTATTTTATTTTTAAGTTATCACAACATTGTTATTAAAAGTTTTTAATCCATTCGAACAACCAGTTCATAAAAAATACTTAAAAAGAGATTATTATTATCTACGTTAAAAAATTATCTACTAGAACTAATCCGAATTTCTTTTTCTTAGAATAACACAATTCATGGTGGTGACAGAATAACAAATTTCTTACGATTTTCCCACAAATATGTGAACCATAAAGAATCAATCCAAACCAGGCTCACTATCGATTTATCTTAATATAATAAATAATAATATTATTAGATAGAAACTTAATAAGTTTTTTTTATTTATATTGATTTTTATGTTAAATTTAAATTAATGAAATCAATATGAATTATTAAAATTAGATTTTTCTGATTAAACTATTTCTCATGGTAATTATCGTTTACAGTTTTTCAACTTAATGGTTCTTAATAATTAAGTTATAAGTGTAAGTTTCTCTTAAAGTATCAATCAAATCGTGCAAAAGGAGATAAAAAAATAATAGGCAACTAAATCAAATCAAGGTAATATAGACATAATCATTAAATTTATGCAATTCAAAAATTAATAACGCACCTGTGCCTAGTCACTTAAATTCAAATCTATTGGAAAAATGATATCAATAAATAAAAACTATTAATAAAAATATTATGGATATCGATTCTAATAAATAATAATATTTTAATGATCACCAAAATAGATATACCCATCCGATAAGTAAAACCAGTTCAAATTTTAAACGCAATTTACATATATACATGTGATAAACGAACAAAGGAATTACTATCCTAATCTCAGATTATCTTAATTTAAATTTAAAAAATTATGGTATTATCCCGGATTTTCATTGTATAATGTGATTCAATGTGCTTAAATCATGGATCAAAACAAATCATAGTGCAATAACTTTATTACATCATTTTTCTTTATTCTAATTAATATTTTAGAAAACCACAAACGATCATAAATTCTAGTATTAATATATAAAAGCTTAATTATCAATTTTTTAAATCTTATTTTTTAAATTAGGCTTAGATAAGAAAAAAAAACAAACAAAAATACGTCCTTCGGCAACCTTCACCTGTTGTGCTGCGGTAATTCTTTAATCAATTGACATAATGGAGATAAAACAGAATGCTAGAAACACAAAGAGATTCGTTTTCAATGTCGTATTGTAAAAGTTTTGTAAGTATGAAGTCATTTACACATCCCTGTTTTGAATATTTTTTATAAATGTGACTTTCACATTAGTACTCGGGTAACGCTTTCACAATTAAGAAGTTTTGCTTCAAAAATGGTCCAATGCAATATGTCAACAGATTTATTGGGTTATGTGATTGTCACTAACCATAAATTAGAAAAGTATTCAGGGGTAGGACACTTTTCCTGCTATAAACATTAAATAAACTGAAAATCTCTTAGTTAGATTTTAGAAAAATTCTCAGGCTGTAAAACATCACACCCCTTATCCCGTTCACAGATAGGACTGTTTCATTTATGAATGAACTCCTTGTAGTCTTCTAAATTACTAAATGAAAGACAAAACGGCTTTCGTACAGGAAGAGCAACAGGAGATTTAGTCTCCTCTGTTACGAATGTCTGGCATAAGTCACTTGAGAACCATGGCCAGACTTTCGATGTTGCTCGTGATATATCGAAAGCATTTGATAAGGTGTGGCATAACACAGGTTTGCCATTTTACTAGATTATTTACACCTAATCCGTATCTTTTAAAGTTTGAAGCTAAAGATTTAGTAGAGAAGGAGTCTGTAAGGCTTTTGGGAGTTGAGGTTGAAAGTACTATGAAGTGGAGTTTTCATATTTTTAGCTTAGCAGAAAACGATATTCAAAGATTAGGTTTCTTAAGATGATGTTATTAGTTTTCAATAGCAAACAACTTCTTTTGGTGTACAAGTCTCTTATACGTCCCTGCATGGAGTATAGTTCTCACATGAGGTGGACCTGACCGTACATGAATAGTTTAAAAAATTTGGATGCCGTCCAACAAAGAGCAATTAAATTGATCAGTAGCTCTTATCTTACTAATGAACTTGATTCCTTGGAACATAGAAGCAATGTTGCTAATTTGACCATTTTTTATAAGTATATTATGGATGAACGTCCACTGAAACCAAAAATTTGGTATATTCTACAAAACGGATTCAACCATCGTACAAAATAAATGATCAGCTAAAATTTTGTACAATCGACCATACGTTTTTAACGTTTGACAATGCTTTGTCAAACGTTTAAATCGCCAATTGCGGCCCATTCTTTTGCGTTTCTTATAACAAAGTGTAGAACTGTAGCCTTTCAACGAGACTTTTTTTAAAAGAGTCTCGTATATTTCGATTAATGACGTGGGTGTTCCCTGATAATTTTAATCCCAAAAATTTTAAAATTAATATTCATAAATTTCTCAGAGAAACGGTAGGTAGAATCTCAATCTTAGTTGGCATGGTATCTTCGGATATTCAGAGACGTTAATTTATGATTTATTATAATTAATACTAAACATGTCCAACTTTAAAAAAAAATGGGCGGTTTATTTGAACCACATCAGAAGAAGTGTTGCACTTGTATAATAAACTCCTCTGCATGGGAAACACAGTCTGGACTGTTGACTATCGTGATGTCTACTATATCTAATGGCAATAGTAAACAGATGTCTACTATATCTAATGGCAACAGTAATCGTACATTATCCAAACAAAACGAAACTCCACTCTTATCTTTGAAAAAGCTATAGAAGGGTTCAAAAGTGAACCCAGGTTAGAAATACCAAGGCTTATCGAATGGGCCAAGCTTGGCCCAAGCTTGAAAAACTAAAAAATGATTATCAAGGCATGGCCAAGCCTTAGTCTGATACATTTTGTCATACTAAGCCAATGGTTAAAATAAATAAATGTAAATTGTATCTTTTGACTACTATATTTAGTTTTGGGCCAAGCTTGGTTCAATGTTGAAACAAATTTATTGTAATTGTTATATAATTTCAGCATTTGTGCAATGATGGACTGTAATCAACAAATTTACAATATATGAGGAAATTCCACTACAATACCCGGGTAGTAAAAGGCTAAGGGGCCAGACCTGCGCCAAGCAACAGCTTTCGGGGTTTTGGCCAGACTTAATATTTTCAAACGGCCCAAGTTTGTGCCAAGTTTGGACTGATGTCCTTGGGCCATGTCTGGCAAATAAGACTTGGGCTAGATCTACCAAACCAATTTTTTTTCCAGACCTCCTTTGAATGTGTGGAAAGAAGTTGTTGAAAGAGTAACATTTATAAAATTAGAGAAAAGCTTAAAATGACTTGCACATGTTTACACTACTTTAGACAAGTAAATAATGCGTAACATAATAAACTGAATCTTGGTTCAGTCTAGGCATTTACAACTGGCCCACACTGTAACCAAAGTTAGCTAGCCAAGGATTATACTGCATTATACATTAAAATGCAATATTTAAAAATATACTTTTTTAATATGCTTTTTTTTTATTTATTTTTTTTTAATTTATTTTTTTTATTTTATTAATAATTATATAAATTTCCTTATAGTAACAATTTGAATTTGATTTTTTATTTTAATGGATATCAATTTCGACTTACGTCATCCTCAGTTCTTAAATTATTATTACAATCTTTGCTTAAACTAATGTCTTATATACCATTTAAACTGCTATTTTTTATTATTATGTCCATTTATATTTTGTTAGTTGTTACAAAAAACAAAAATAAAATAGAAAATTACCAATAAACCAAAAAACCCAAACCTTAGATACAGGTGTTTATAAAATTGCCTGTGATGACTGCAGTAAATTTTATATAGGTCCAACGGGGCGGTCCTTCACAAAAAGATTTATTGAACACACCAGTGAAATTAATAAAAGTGATCCAAAATCCATATATGCCCAACATTGAGAAATAGAAAAACACAAATATACCAATATCAACACAAATTTAACAATATTACATAAGAAAAGAAAAGGACAACATCTAGATAGATAGGAAGGAATAGAAATATATAAACATAAAAACAATAACAACATTTTAAATGATAAAAGCAACCCTAAAACTAATAAAATATATGACATAATAATAAAAAATAGCAGTTGAAATAGTATATATATAAGACATTAGTTTAAGCAAAGATTGTAATAATAATTTAAGAACTGAGGATGGCGTAAGTCGAAATCGATATTCATTAAAATAAAAAATCAAATTCAAATTGTTACTATAAGGAAGTTTATATGATTATTAATAAAATTTAAAATAAACATTAAAAAAGTATATTTTTAAATATTGCATTTTAATTCAAAAGTGACAAAAGCACACAAGCAGTGAATAATATGGAAAACCATAACAACACATATAATGAATTATACATTGCAAAAAAAATTAAAAAGCTATGCATTCGATTTATTTGTTTTAGAGTTGGTCCAGCATTGTATTGGTCCAGCATTGTATTTAAATATTGATCCAATGTGTACAGATAATAATGGTACGTGGTTATCATTTAAGGTTAAAACAACATTCAACCAATTTTATTTTAAAGCTTGTCTCAACGTTGTTCAACCTTAAAACAAGCTTGGCTCAATGTAAAAACAATACTTTGTCCTTACCTGGGTAGTATTGGGCCAGCATTGTATTTAAATATTGTTCCAATGTCTAAAAATAATAATGGTACGTGGTTATCATTTAAGGTTAAAACATTCAACCAAGTTTATTTTAAAGCTTGTCGCAACATTGTTCGACCTTAAAACAAGCTTGGCTCAATGTCAAAACAATCCTCTCTGCTTACCTGGGAACAAAACTTGACATTAACAAGATTTTTGTTAACGATTGAAAAGAAATTATAAATTGGGATTATTTCGCGTAAATCGGTGTTGTTTTGGGCACTCCCGGAATGAGCATCAATATACTATTAATAGTCCGGGCTTAAGGTTGTCAATAAAATCAGTAATTGGTAGGGAAGGCAGTCGATTGGAATTTAATGTGATAGGCGGTCATTAATAATATTTTCTAATGTGCGGTTATTGATTTTTCCAAGCGAGTTGTGAAGTTGTTCAAGTTAATCGGTATAGTATTTTTTTATTGAAACTTTGTGATAATTCTTAGTAGAATATATACTTCGTGAATTAGCAAAATTTTGTTAGAACCACTTTTCCATTTGATACAATTTTTAGTTTAAATTATTAAAGCAAAACGACACAAGAATTGTATCTATGTTTTGTCAATAAGATCCGGAAATAAAAAATTTGTTGGTTGAGTCTTTTTATTTGTTAATTAAATTTAAGATTGTTGGTTAACAAGCAAAAAAAATTGACATGCGTGTGTTTTGTGTCCTGTGCAAATGGCGGTCAATGGTCATACGGGATTATAAAAATGATGATCACTCGTTTGTATCTGGAAAATTTAATTTTTCACGCAAACCAATTAACGTTGTTACTGTTATGAAAGCAAAGCTATAACACTAAGAAAAAATAAAACTCACTCCCATAATTATCGTTTGAGGATATAGCGGACCATCGGTTGATGTATCTCGGCCAAATTCAAAAGTTGGTGACCGTCGATTTATTACAACATTCAACATATTCCTCCCCAAATCAACAACTGTCGACATTTGCTTCATTATATATTCCTTATAAACTCAACAGTTGCTGACAGTCGATTTATTACCACATTCAACATATTTCCTACCCAATCAACAAACACCTTTGTTTAGTGGCGCAACTAAATCAAATGCCCTATCCATATTTTACGTTATTTAAATCAACAATCGCTTTTATTTTGTAGCGCAACTAATTCATATAATTGGCAAACGTGCTGAGATGTCGAATCTGGACTATCTATGGGTTGAGCGACCTTGATATAAATTCTTTTTGGATTCAATTTTGTAAATAAAACCTATTATTGTGGTGGATATGACGTTTGTGGCCTTTTCTCTTCTAGGGTCGTCAGAGTCTCCTTTTTTTCCTTTTATTTCTTGGGTCTGAATATTTCCAAAATAGGTGCTTATCAGTTAATTTGTGCTGGAATGATATAAATCTTTTTTTGCTGACTCATATGGCTCGAGCTTTCTTTTATAAAAAGCAATTTTGCTTTAGAGATGAAAGTTTAAAGTTGACAAAACATGGACATCTTTTTTTTCAATTTTTTTTTTAAACAATGCATGAATCATTTATCTAACTAAACCCACCGAAATTTTTGTTTTATAGAAATTTAATGAATATTTAGTTATTTTAAGGATACAAATTAAGTATTTGAGGGTGTGAATGCTTTTTTTAAATAATTTATCTTTTCATCCGTTTACCTGTCCGAAATTAATTTTTAAAAACATGAGTAAATATCATTGTTTAAAACCATTGGGTATCGGCAGGTGTTTAAAAATTTTACGAAGCCTTTCACCTGAAATTCATTCAACATATGAGTCATTCCATGTCAGACCGTACGATTTTTGCTAAAAATTGACTTTAATGTCTCCGATGTCTTTCAAAATTTTAGTACGTATTCTTTATTAAAAAATATTTTACCTGTGTTTCCAGAAAAAAATTAAACATTTTTTTTCAAAATGCACATACGTGCATTTCAAAATCGTCAAAATCGTGAAAAGTCATCCGACATGACAACTTTTAAACTGATGTTTTTCTAAAACTAGTGAATGGATTTTAAAGTTTAATACCTTATTTTAAAGGTATTTGAACCTTTTTTTTTTAAATATTTTTTTTGTTTTAAATTTATTTTTTTGTTATTTTTAAAATTTTTTTTTTACTTAATTTCTGTTTTCCACCATCTTGGAACAAGTCAAAAAATCTGAAAAAAATATTTTCTCAAAGCTCAATATAACCTTAATATTCCCTGTAAATTTCAGAATGGAAGTCGAATGGATTCTATTTTTTTCCGATATTTTTCCATTGTAATACCACGAAAAAGTACATTTTTAATTTAATTTTTTTTTTAAGTAATGAAATAAAATAGATTTAAAGCAAACACAGGTGATTGTAGTACCACGAAAAACACACGCTAACAAATTCATATTGGTCTTGATGTGTTTTGCTCTTTCTTCTCTTCTTCGTTATTTCTTTTTTTCTTCGTTATTTGTTTTGCTTTTTCTATGTGCCGTTAGAATTTTTTTGTATGTTTTACTTTAGAAAAACAATGTTGCAGGTTATTTTTAGTTTACAAAAAGAGTTCATTCATTTCAGTTCAGAGAGAATAAACAATTGTTAAGTAAATTAAAATAATGAAACCGAATTACCGTTTTTGTTGCAATCCGTTTAATGTTTTCAAACATAAAAGAAATAATCTGAAAAACTTACGTTTGATAAATGAGAAAAATGTACACCAAAAGTTAAAATTAAATTTGCAAACCTTGAATGGAAGGTTTAGAATTTGTGATCATTGTCGACAAAAACTAAATAAAATGCCAACAATTGACAGTGAAAGTGTTTCGACAGGAATTTTATCCCCTTACCCTGGAAAAATGAGCCCATGTGCTATGGGAAGCGATTTATACCAGAACACTCTACACACACAAAATATTGAAAAATTTAATGAATCTTTACAGTTTTTGATTGAATCGCCAATAGTTAAAAGAAAATTGCAACAAACTACTTTTTATCAATGGGTTGAACAAAATGTTAAAAACATAAATAGTGAATTTTTTTAGTACAGAACAATATAATGAGCACGAGAAAAAACTTAAAGAACGGTTTAACAAAGCAAAAATGATACCAGGTACTTTAGGCTACCATGCGTTTATTCCGTACCATGAGAGACAAATTAAAGTTCATACTACATCATTTGCAGCTGAATCTTCTATAAAAAATGTATATAAAAATTAAAATTGCTTATTATTTAACTTTTAGTAATGTATTAAAAAAATACACTTGTTAACTTTCACACCGCGTACTGAATTATTCTTTTGTAAACTAGTGTCATTTAAACTTAAACAAACCTATAAATTCTTAGATATTAAATAAAATAAAATGTTATATTAAATAAAATAAACTGTTATTTAAAAGCTGTTAAAAGTCTGAAAATAATCTCCTGTGTTTCCTTTAAATCTATTTTATTTCATTACATACTTAAAAAAAAATAAAATTGAATATGTATTTTTTCGTGGTATTACATAAAGACGCCATAATACATTATGAAAAGTGTTTTAATTATTACAAATCTTACTTCAACACACATAATTCACTAAACTATGTAGTCCTTCCATAGTAGCGACAAATAAATCATCCCAAATCAGAAGTTTGCGTATTTACAACACCTTGAGGGCACCATATATTGAGTTTAAAAGACATTTTTTTAATAAAACTAGCACAATATGTTGTGTAACTGAACAAATTTATTTATAACTTACAATGTTAACTTTTTAACTATTGGTTTTTTTGATACTCATGTCTCGTATCTACTCATAATTTATATTATAGAGGCTGCCCAATCGTGTGGCTGTTTTCATAATTTTAATTAGCCCACACACGAGAATATATCAATTACAGATTTTGTTGGTTTATAATCTAGCGGAGCAATAGTTTTTACATGCTTGGTGAGATGATTCCTGAAAATAAAATATGTGTAATTTTTAGATGTTCTGTTTGTGAGGGTTTTTTTTCTGTTTTCGAGCACATGATGAGGTAATCGTTAAATTCCAAAAAAAATATTTATCGTAACACAGGGCTATGTCCAGTTTTTTAAATTAAATCCTTACGTTTACTTCTATAATAATGGTGGTGATACAAGTTTTCTTCTACATATCTATCATACAACTATACCAGATACTACGAAAGACTTTTTTGATAAAAGTTGTATTGGCAGTTCTGACAACTATTTTATTTCATCAGTTTTTCGAACTGAATTACTAATCAAACGTAAAAATTGATAGTTTCATTAATTTTGAAAATAATCAACAAGCATAAATTAATAGTGTCATTAATTTTTTAAATTCTTCTTCAAAGTTTTCTTCCTCCCTTATCATTGACGATGGTTTAATCGTCACTGAGCCCACAACAACTTAGAACCTTATGTGAAAGATCTTCATCTCAAATCATAATTCATGAAAAAATTTAATGAGATGAAACAAAAACCGGTTAAACAGCGGCCAGACTCAATAACGTTCCGCCTGATATTCTTAACACATTTTTTGACAGTAACTGCTTGCCTCAAAAACAACATCTTTCTCAAACTTTACAAATCTTGTGTTTATTCTACATATATGATTCTCATTAATTTATTACACCGAAATTATTTAAGTGTAATTAGTAATACTTACCATGATCATTTAAGTACAAACCAATTAAAACATCACTCAACCAAAACTTTCAAAAAAATACCATAAATTTCTTCACTATTATTTTCAATTAAAATTCTAATCTCATCACATATTTAAACTTTTACAAGTAAATTAAATAAATCTTCAGATTTCCATGAACGATTACATTAAACAAAAAAAATTCAACAATAAAGTGGCACGCGTCTGAAACTGACTGTTTCGGTCAGTGATCACAAACAAATAAAAATTACAATTTTTAACAAATTACATTAATTTTCACATAGTTGTTATGGTGGTTAGTTATCATCACTAACAATATATATGAATGTGACACACGTATCAGTTACTTTAATATTTCCTGAAACGTTTTGTTTTTAAAAAGAGTTAATTTATTTGATTAAATCTTGGATGGTAATTATTTTACAATATTGTCAGAAATCAATTGAATTGTTAGACTATGTAACTATGTAGTTTTAAAAACAAATTTATTTTTAAACATGAAATCATATGAATAGTAAGTAGATTGTATTACTAGTGCGAATGCGTTTTCCAAACAAGAGTCAGTTTGCCAAATAACTCGCGTTTGGAAAACGCATTCGCACTAGTAATACACACTATTTTTTGTAACAAGTGCGTAAAATTTATAAATATTTATTTAATTGTTAATTTAATCATTTATTTAACAAAGTTATAAACAAATTGAAGATTTTTAAATAATGAAAGTGCGCCATCTTCGTTGTAATAGTTGTAATTTATAAAAATAAAACTACCGGTAAAAAGTATACATAGGACTCCAACTATCGGGAATATAAAAAACAACATAGTAATCCAACTACGCAGTCAAAATTTTAAACTTTGAACACCGAAATAAATTGTTTTCTCTTGTAATTCAAATGATGCAATGTGTTTAAGTTGTTTTTACTATATAATAAGTTATTTAAATTATTATTTTGATATTTTAGTGCAATAAAAATATTATATATTGAATAGAATTAACTACAAATCTCACATGCAGGCGGCGTTACGGCCCAGGCTTACAAAAATATTTTGTGGTCATATGTACAAAACTTATCGCATCGATAATAGCTGCGTTTTTTTCATTCGGGTCAAGATCAAAGTTTGAAAAAAACGATATGGGTCACGCAAAGAAAAAAAATATTATATGTATCTTAAATTGCTGGCAACGCAGCGCAATTTTGCTGAGAAGCAAAATAATGTGAACTTGTAGCGCGATTTTGAAATTAAAACTCGATATAAAAAAAATTCCAAAAATATTTAACGTCTCTTGAAAAATAAAACTTCATATAAACAAAATTCAAAAAAATTTAATCAGAAACACTAATCCATTTTTTTACATATGGCAATGTTCATTGATTATTGCAAATGGCGTGAAATAAAATGAAATAAAATAATTGATAATTAATAAAAAATTGTAAACATCTAATATTTAAAAAATATGGATTTCATATCGTAGGTATTGCTTTAAAATTAATTTTAAGCAAATTTATTAAAATCATGTTGAAAACAAAACACATTAAAATTGATTTTAAACAAATTTAATAAAGTATCTTTGACAGTTTTTTTATTTTGAATAAATTTTATTTAACATTTATAAGTTTTAAAATGACCATACCAACCTTATAAAATCAAAACCTACGTTTCGCCATCTCTTGCAATTTTATGTAACCAAAATATTTTAGATCATTGATCTAGACCCAGATAAATATCTGGGTTATGTTGTTGTTGTTTTTACATGTAAAAAATAGACTTGATCTAGACCTTGACCCTGACCCAAATGAAAAAAACGCAGCTAATTTAAAGCATATGATAAAATAATCTACAAAAAAGGTCTTGCTATATTTCAATAAAGTTGATTATTTTGTAGGCCTTATTTGAGTAGAGGGATAAATTTTCTACAAAAATACTTCTAAGTTTTTTCGAAATTTGTTTAATTTGAGCTTTTGCTCATGAGCCTTAAGAAATAGCATTGCCGAGCTAATCAGCTTTGAATTTTCACCACGGTTATTCGCATCAGCGGCATAATTACAAGGGAAACCGATTTTTTTCAAGTCACTCATCACGTCTTTATCCCATTATAGTCTTGGTCTATCTCGTGATGGCCATTTTCCTGGGGTATTAATGTGCATTTTGTAATTGTAGGCTACAGTATGGATATAGGCTGTATTCTAAACGACGACTTATTTGAAACTTATTTATGTAGACTTACTTATTTACCGCCATTTTAAATAAGTACTTAAAAGCTATTCTAAATGATTTAGCTTTCTTATTTTGACAGCAACAAAAAGCAAATTCGAAAATAAATTTAATTAGAACGATTTATTTAATTTGATCAATTAAAGAGTTTACAAAACTTCTTTTTTTTCATTTTAAATTACTACATTATTTTATTAGGGATCGAAAAAGAAATTTTATTGCTTAAAACCATTTTGTAAACAAACATAAAAATATTTGACACTGTCATATCGAATTAGATTTTTCTATGAAAAAAAAATTTCAAATAAGTCACCTATTTAGGTTACTTATTCAAATAAGTAAGTCTCCACAAACAGCCAAACACCTGAAAAAAAAACTTTTTAACCGAAAGTGACAAATCTTGTTATGCAGAAATATTGGAAACTGTTCTAAAACCTTATATACCTAGTTTCCATAAGATCATAAGCCGTAACCCCCGCTATTTATTTCAAATTTGAAATGAGTCCAGATGTTCCATTTTCAAGTGTGAAGTGAACCTGGATCAATAGCCAAGGTTTCATCAAGATCCTTTGCAGGAATGTCACCCCGACTTAAGCCACCAACCCAGGATGTACACCAAAATTTTTATTGGCTATTTAGATAGAGGCTGATCCAAAACAAAATAAAAAACAAAATTTGGGGTATGTAAGATTTTTTTTCTCGAAAGATTGCATGGCTTCACACAATTTAAAATTGTGGTGAAGTAAAAATTTATTTTAGAGTTCAATACAATCAAATAAATTGTTTTATCCTTCCGACTATATATTGGTTTATTTTTGTTTTTTTTAGAACCATAATTGTGTGCGTTATTAGTCTTAATAGAATAAAATAAACAGCTATTCATATTATTTTGTTGCGTAAACGCTGCGGAACACAATAACAGTTTGCAATTTATTTCAATGTACTAAACTCTGAAATAAATTTTTTGGGTTGTATGCTATAGTTGTTTTTGCTATATATGCATTATAATTATTTTTATAGTAAATTTTAATACATAATTACTGATTTCTATTTGTTATTACATGCAGACTACATGCAGCAATATAACGACTTGAAGTCTAAAGAAAAAACTCTATAATAACATTATTTTACACCGGTAAAAATGCTATATATAAATACAATGTTTTATAAAAAACATATTTTCGTTATATAAAAAACAATAAAATTATGTTTATGTAGGTTCATGTTAAATGAATTTCATTCACCTGTAAATTTGCAAATTTGTACACTTTTGCTCGAAAAATAAAATATATCATTAAACACTATCCCAATAAAAGACTAATATTGTGTTCCACAGCAATCGCGCAACCGAATAAAATTAACAGCTGTTTATTTTAATCTATTAAGACTAATAACGCACATAATTATGATTGTAAAAAAACAAACATAAACTTATATTTGTAGTTGCCGGAATGAATTCTTTTTTACAAATACTCACACTTTTAATTTTTGCTTCAAAGTTCAAATTTGTTGCTTGCCTTTGTAAATAAAAAATAAAAATTGATAATTTCTCTGAATATTTTGTCCAATTATGCAAGCATTGTTATTAAAATAAATAAGAAGGATGACGAAAACGTACTAATTTTCTTTTTCTACAATGAGATATAAGAAAAAAAATAAAATCGACTCCAAAGAAGTGCAAAAACAAATAGTTATTAATTGTACAAGATGATAAAACTGCTCTTTATATTCGAGAGCGATTTTAGCATTGAGGCGTCAGCCGAGACGCTAATAAGTACCAAGAAGATAATAAAATTTTATCGTCGTGTGGAATACGACATTTTTTTCTGTAGCAATTGTTAAAGAAGACCAAACAATGAAGAAAAATCAATGATAAATTAAAAATTTAATTTAAAAGTGTCAGGAAAAAAACAGTTTCACGAAAAAATGAGTATAGGTAGGTGGCTTTGATAATTTTTTGAGTTTTATAAACAAACAAACAAATCAATTTTTTCTACTTCAAGCTACGAAAATGTCATTTAATATATAGTAAAACCTATGTGAACAGGGAAACTTTTTCTAAGTAGTGACTGAAAATGTTTTTCTAACTAGTGACTGAAAGTAAATAAGTTTCGGTTGTAGCCTACAGGTGGTGGTTATTGGATTGAATATTTGATTGAATTTGACTTACTGTTTCTGTTGTTGTTTCGGTTGCTGTGTTTATTTCTGTCAATATCGCAGTATTTTGAAGGGATTGAATATTTTGAATCGAATCTAATCTAATCATTATATCAATTGTGTGTAATTAATTAATTAACCTAATAATAAGTGGGTTTTTTTCTATGCCCAGGTAAGCAGAGAGGATTGTTTTGACATTGAGCCAAGCTTGTTTTAAGGTCGTACAATGTTGGGACAAGCTTTAAAATAAACTTGGTTGAATGTTGTTTCAACCTTAAATGATAACCACGTATCATTATATTTTTTAGACATTGGAACAATATTTAAATACAATGCTGGCCCAATTCTACCCAGGTAAGCAGAAAGGATTGTTTTTACATTGAGCCAAGCTTGTTTTAAGGTTGAACAACGTTGAGACAGGCTTTAAAATAAAATTGGTTGAAGGTTATTTCAACCATGATTAATAGCCATATTCCATTATTATTTTTACACATTGGAACAATAATTTAAATACAATGCTGGGCCAATTCTAAAACAAATAAATCGAATGCATAGCTTTTTAATTTTTTATTCAATGTTTAATTCAGCATAATTCATTTTTGTTCAAAAAGCAATAGAAGTAAATCAAAGTTAGATAAAAGTAATCAAAGTTGTTAGATAAATTAACAAATTCATTAAATTCTTATGACAAAGATGTTGATAAAATTTAAAAGCATGTGTAAATACAACTCATAGTCCAGGAGCCCTCCAGAGCCCCCCGTGAACCCTTTGGGTAACGGTCGTTCTGTAAGGCTAGAATTTTTTTAGTGATAAATCATGAAATATGAAGTACGGAAACCACCACCTGGCAGGTATCAGCCGTGCACGTCATCAATTTATACTTTAAACGATGACTGGAAGTCGGTAAAAAAAATATCTGTAATATCTGTAAAAGACTTAGAGAAAATATACGAACTATTTTCATTATTCAGAAATCAGTAATTATGTATTAAAATTTACTGCAAAAATAATTATAATGCAAATATAGCAAAAACAACTTAAAGACAACACAAAACAATCTTGATTTGCAAGAAATAACAATTATTTAAAGTTTTCGAAATACAAATCAGCTGATAACAAATGTCAAGCTTTTTTCGGGAAATAGCTCTATTGTGTTCGCTTGTTATTATTCCATCTATAGGCGAACACAATAATAACATTATTTTACACTGGTAAAAATGCTATATATATATATATATATATATATATATATATATATATATATATATATATATATATATATATATATATATATATAATATATATATATATATATATATATATATATATATATATATATATATATATATATATATATATATATATATATATATATATACAATCTTGTTTATTTTTTACACTGTCAAATTTAGATATGTCTTTTTGTAAGTTTTTAGTAGATGAATTTTTAAATATTATCATTTATATTTACAAGCGTAGAAAAAATAGCGTTTTCTACGTGTGGTAAAAACGGTTTCACCACTTGTATAAAAATCTACTATTTCTTGTTTTTTGCAAAAAGTGAATTTGAAAATTAGCTAGATTGGGTTTGGGAATATGTGCGATATCACCGAAGAAAACTGCCTTCTGATGTGGAAGAGGAGGCTTCAGGGCAATTCGTAGATTTCCAGAAATTTTGAATTGCATGAAAAATCGCAGATGCTACATCAAAGAGAATACCTGTGCTTTCAAAAATGGAAAAACTTGAAGAATATTAACAGCAAAATATTTAAATCAAAATTTATCTACCCTTGATGGTAAAGTGCTACTTTTCCCTCTAATGTTAGTTGATAATAGCACGTTTTAACAGTTGCTATAGGGAAAAATAAAAATTTATTATACGAGTAAGAACGACATTAAAAATATATAGTTTATTTTCCTATTTTTTCGTGAGTGAAAATTTGAGTGAATAAATTTATTATTTTCAAGGCTTAAATTTGTAATACAAAGTATTGCCTGGTACCAAGAAATGTCAAGTTTCTTTTTAATTATTAGTAGGAATTTCTTCTTTTTGTCTTACCTGAATTAACTCCTTTTTTTAATCTTCAATTTGGTTAGTGTCTTTTGTGTCCCCATTTTTTTTTGCTTTTTTCTTATCGTGCTACTGTTACATGAAACCTGCTATCATGTTTTTGTGACAGAGATACCCCATTTTTTTTTACTGTGTAGTGTTGAAATTTAGGCCTGACCGAATTTCAGTATCTTTACCTGCAATGTCAAAGGGTAAGTCTTTGTCTCAACAAAATGGCAGCAGAGTGAACCAACAGCTTAGCATTGATTTCACCAACATAAGAGGTCTCAATTCGAATCTAAGCTTGTTCATCACTACATCGAAAAAAATAAACCTGACATATTGTTTCTTACCGAAACAATTGTCAGTGATAAAGCATCGAAATTGCATCTCGATAAATACCGAATGCCTAGTTACGAATTGTAACATTGCTTTTATAACAAGCATGGTGTCTGTGTATTTGTTCGAAATTCACTTTCATGTATGAGATTTAAGGCCTACGAGTTGAAGTCTAAGCACCATAATTCTCAAGCACTAAAAATCTCAGGTGTTGATGAACCTATGTTTATAATAAGATTATACAGATCACCCAATTACCCCCCCCCCCCCCGGGGATGTTCCTTTTTCGATCAAATATCGGCTAATCTAGACAAGATTACCACGGACTACCCCAAAGTAAGACTGGCCATTCTTGTAGACTTTAATATTCATAATCTGTCCAGCGTTTAACCCATATCAAAGAAAGGCAGTAAGATTGACCCTAACAATTATAGACCAATTGCCATTCTGTCGGTTTTAGCTAAAATATTTGAGAAATATGTTAACTACAATCTAATAGATTATTTGGAAATGTCGCGAATTGTTGATGATAAACAGTATGGTTTTCGTAGAAGTCATGCAACAGGTGATCTATTAGCCTACGTATCCCATCTCTGGAACAAATTGCTGGAAACCCATGGTGAGATTCAGTTTGACATTTCTAAAGCATTTGATACAGTGTATAACAGATAAATACAGTGTATACAGATAAAAATCTCGTAGCTAAATTAAAATCTTATGGCACAGACCATCTAACTGTCTCATGGATTCATAGTTTTCTTACAGGTCGCCAATTTCATGTTAATTTAGATGGTATCACATCCAATATTTTCACAACCAATGCTGGAGTTCCCCAAGGTTCTGCACTCTCACCAACCTTGTTCCTTCTATACATTAATAATTTACTTATTTCCACAGTGCACCCAATCCATAGTTTCGCTGATGACAGCACATTGCATACATCACATGCATCTCCTAAATTTCGATCTCGTACTACAGTTACCACTGATAGAGGCTGCTAGTTGATTCTATCAAAAAAAAAATTTATTATTAAAAAGAAAATGTTTGTCTGTCTGCCGGCCGTCGCAACCGTCGCTACAGAGAAAACCGTTGGAACATTCTCAAACATTTTTGTTTCTAAAAAATAGGTTAACTTAATTGTAAGAGCTACAAGGACGATAAGTTCGATAACTGTACCGGAAAAGTGGCAAAACAAGAAAACTTGCACATTTTTTGTTTAAAAAACATTCATTTAAGTGATAAGGAGTAGTAAAATTTAATGTGGTGAAATCTTGATGGTCCGCATTGGTGAGTGGAGCTTGATTTTTGTATTATAAGCTACCAGGAGCTTGATTTGTGTATTATAAGTTTGTCAAAAAATACCGTTAAGTGTGTCAAAAGAATGATTTTCATTTATTTTTAACCAATTTTTTGGAGAAACATAAAATAGGAAACATTTTCGATTAGAAACATTTGCCAACTAAAATTAATTATTTGTATGACAGGAAATGTAATTGAACATGAAATTAGTAGATAATGGGTTGTTTGTTTTCAAAAAGTAGAAATTGCTGAATGAGAGAATCATCTTTTTACTAAATTATTTTAATTTGTGAATTGTGATCTGTTGTAATTTTCCGGCAACCTTTTGATGTTTTGTGTTAGTTTTGTAATATAATTCTAAACAGAGAGTTAAAATACTCGTACTTTTACAAAGAGTTTTATGTTTAATATAGTCTTGATATCTCAGAGTCTTCATATTTCAGCTACTTCATATTTTTTGTCGTTTAATTCAAGAGACATAGTTTGTTAAAGGGCTTTTGCAAAACATAGCTAGAACTATGTTGTTGTCGTTTCAATTGTACATTTTTATAAATATGGGTCGATTATTTAAACATAAATGTTTAAACAAATTGAAGGCTAAAACAAATTAGAGACATTTACATAACATAAAACAAAACAACTACTCCAAAAAGTTTTTGAGTAGATGGGTAGATGGTTTGACACCAAGGGGCCGCCAAAAACTCTAAAATAAGTAAAATATCAACACAATTTGTTGGAGGTATTGTAGATGGAAGTTCATTTGATCAAGTTTGATCTGCAATGGAACGCGATAATAGTATTCATAACAATATTTTTAAAAGCTCAGAGTTAGACGGATCATTAATTTTGCATTTTATCAATTTTCAACCTTTTGAAAAGATAGGAACTTGAAAACTATTACTACACAATTAAATAAAAAATTTGGTTTCTTTCAACATTGCAATGTTTTAAGCTAGCTAATATTTTAACAATGCCCCTTCATTTTAGAAAAAATAAAAACCTAAGATTGCGCTGTATTGTGCTACAGTTGGTCTACTCAGAAAGAATGCAATGTACTGAGGTTCCTTCACACAAGTTGGTCATTACTGGTACTGATATAATCCCAACTTTGGACACACTCCTGGCGTTGTAGTTCGTTTCCCAGATTTGGAAACACACCATGAAAAAGCTGATGATATAATTATACAGTAAGCTATTTGGATGTCAAGCTGTGCAACGGACAATATCAAGATTTTATCTGATGACAGTGACACTGACTTGTTTTGTTCTGCTTGTACAATTGAACACAGAAAGCTAATTTTTAAGTCATTACGTGGGTGTAGTCTGTTGACAAGGTCAAGGTTTTAGATGTAGCAGAAATAGTTAATAACCTAGGAACCCAAGCAAACTCATTTTCAGTAGTACATCGTTAAACTGGATGCAATTCAACTTTATGAAATTGGAAAGTCTAAGGCTGCACATGTTCTGAGATCTGGTGTTTAAGTTATGCAGTAAGGTTGTGTAGAATCATTAAAGAAATAGTCAATAGCAGAGTGTACACTGCTACACCTATACAAGAAGAAGGTTCACAACGTATCAGATGTTCTATACAAAGTGTGGTTAGCTAAAGAAAATTCCTCCTAAAATTAAGAACCTCCTTCCGACAACAGAGGCATTTGAGCTACCTATAAATCGATGTCATCCGCAAACTTGCACTTAGGACGCAGCAGCATATTCGCTCTTCCACCTTTAAATTCAACTGATTATGGAGGGGCAAAGAGTGAAGCGACTCACGCTTTGGCTCCCATTCAAATCCCAAGCAACAAAGAGTTGGCACCAGAACGGGTGAAATGATTAAAATGTAGCTGTTCAAGTGAGAAGCCATGTTCAACAGCAAGATACAGTTGTGCACATGTAAGTGAGTCTTGTAAAGAATTTTGCGCGTACAAAGGAAGCCAATCGTCTGGCAATTTGAAGACTCCAGAAGCTCAATTTGTGAATTATTAAGTATTTCAGTGACAATGTTCTGGCTACTTCTGACCATTGTTTTCCATTATCACTTATTTATTTTATGTAATTGTTTTCTGATATACCAACACATTTAATATGAAAACAATTTCTACAGTCACTATTACAAGAAAGCCACTTATATGTTGTTTTATCAATTTTTCTATTGCACTTGCCACAAATCACATCTATATTATGGTGAAAGCATATTTTATAAACACAATTGAATCAAACATTTATTGTTTAGTAAGAATGCAGTGAAGAATTATTTTATAATAATTTTGTTTATGCAATTTTTAAGTTTAGCGATAAATATGAAATAATCCACTCAATTATCTTGTATTAATATTATTTTATTTAAACGTTGATGTTAATATAAAAAACAAAATTTTTTATTCTCTTTTATTTAGGTGATTCCCTCCATTTTACATATATAACACATGTAAGAATCATTTATGCCATCAGACACCAGATGTCACTTATATTATTAGTACTATTAAATTAATGCTATCACTGATTCCTACTAGAAAATATTATGCTGGCGTAAAAATATTTTCCATTGGTTATATAATCTATTTCTAAGCAGCTAGCTAAAAGCCCTGATATTGTAAGCCTATTTTTTACGGCATCTTGATATATAAAACTCCATCAAAAAAATTTTTTAAGAAATTTATTCAAAATCGGTAATTCGTTTTTTTGAATATGGCAATGTCATTGTTTTTGTATATGACGTCAATCAAGCAGGCTATTAATATTGGGGGTTTTGAGCTAGCTCAACTACAAAACTTTTGTTTTGCGGGACTAACTTCTACTCATAAACTATGGTTATTGTTATAAAATCTATGATTTGAAATTTTCCTCTGAGTAGCACAACCAGCACAACTCTAGCACAATACAGCACAATCTTTGTTTTTCATATTTTAAGGGAGTTAAGTTAGAGGACATAAGCACTTAACACATTTAGACTGAAATTTTTGTATAAAAAGAGAACAAAACTAATAAAATATTAAGTGCAGTGGTGGAAAAGAACAAAACACAATTCTTTTGCCGAAAAACAAATAAAACAACGTGCTTCCGTCATTGAAAAACTCAATACATATATTTAAATCCTACCTTTTTCAACAGCGTTCGTCTCAAAACAAAACCATTGTGATATGAATTTCAAATTAGTTAATACATTAAAAAAAAATTCTTTGTTTTTCAAATAATATCTAATTACAAAAAGTACTCATGATTCCTTCCTTATAATACTTTAAAATTCCCAATTGTATTAAAAAATTTTTCTTATAAAGTTTAATCTTTCTTTTCCACTTTATTTCGTAATTAGTTGATATCATTGGTAAACCATTTGTATTCGTATTTGTTTGTTTTACCGATCTGTCACCAATTTCTTTAAAGAGTTGATAAATGATATTGAATTTTTCTAATCTTCTATAATAAATTTTGTTGTGTAAACATATTGTAAAACAACAACAACCTTAAAAATTAATTTACAACAATACTACAGAAAACTTAGCAATTTCTAAGAAAAAAGTTGGAATTTTTTTTAAAGTATTTCATACTTTGTGTTTGAAAAAAGAAATGGTAACTGCATGAAGAAAATTTTCAGAGAAACGATATTTTCATCCTCAACAACCCAAACTGCAAAACAATTTTGTAATTGATATACAAAACGTTGAAATATGTTGAATTCTCTAATCAATTATTAGACTTGGTTCGTATACGACAAATAAATGCAATAGTTTATCTATATGTTGTCCCCGTAACAAATGATTGATAAAATTAATAAAAATTTCAAATTTCCTTATAATTATATTTGTTTTATCTTGCAATTATTAAATGTCTTCATGTAATTCAACAACTGTCATTTCCACTAGATCAATTGAAAAATATCTCAATTGAACAGATGATCTTTGTCGATAGTTAATAAATGGAATAGATTGTTCACAATTGTTTGTCGTCAATGTATGCCGATTTCTTCAAATGGAAAAATAGTTAACGGTTTTCAACCAGATGCTTTTTGGTATGATAACCTGGCTTTAGAGTATCATTTAACAAGTATTTTCTGAGATGAAGACGGAGTTTATCATTTAAAATCATTAACCGGTGACAGCAATGAGATTTTCAGTACAGTTTAGATTGATCAATGAGTTTTGAATCCAAAAATGTTCCTTAACTTCGATACCAGGTTTCCTTTGTTCAGGACGAAGTTTTTTCAGTTTTGTTACTAGATATTTATTTGTATACAATGTCCAGAAATTAACACACAAAAGATATTTCAAACGACAGATATTCCTTCAATTAAAAATAACAACTCTCCCAATTATAAAAAAAACATAATACCTGTCACAAAACCAATTACCATTTTTTTTAATCACACTTACTGCCAATGTCATGAAATTTATAGATCTACCACTTTAACAAAAATTATTCAAATTTTCTGGATCTAACAACTTTTTCCCATAACCATAAAACATATTCATATGACAGCTAATGATCCTATAATTTACATCTAAAACATATATTCATATATTTTAATGTTTTGACAAAATTTAATGAAGTACTTTTCAAACGGAACAAAATATTAATTTAAGATTTATGAGCAAATTTAGAAACGAAACTTCGATAGTAAATTATCGAAACCGAGCTCCAATATATGTTGTAAAGTTATGATTTATATTGTTTAAACGAATAATTATGTTAAAAATGAATGAATGAGTTATTGGATGACACGGGAATAATAATTTTTTTACTTTTTAATATTCTTTAAAAAGTTTATTCTGAATTTATGTAAATGTTGCGTTTGCTAATGATGCATATCTTATTACCTAAGAATATGATTTCTTCTATTGTTGAAGCTATTATTTGTTATTTTATACATGAATTATTGTTTTAAAGCAGTAAAATAAAATTTTTTGGTATCATTATTTTTAATGATTAAATGTAAATTATAAAATATGAAGGGCCTGAAATCTCACAGCTCTGAAATATCAAGACTTCGGTCTGGATTAAGGATTTTGATATAGTTTTCGGCAAAAAACTTTTATGAGGACATGGTTTTTAGTTTTGGGCAGCGATGTATAACAAACATAACTCTTTGTTAAAGTACAAATATTTTTTTATCTCTATTTAGAAATGTATTACAAAACTAACACAAAACATCAATACGTTGCCGGGAAATCATAACAGATCATAAATTAACATAATTTAGAGAAAAGATGATACAATCAGCAAACTACTCAAAAACCTCTCCATTTAGCGTTTCGAGAAAATATTTCAAAATCACAAATTCATATTTCTTTCAAAATTCCAAAAACATTGTAAACATTAAATAAAATCAATGTTTTTTCAAAATTCTAAAAATTATAACAAGATCAAAAATTGAAGATTTACTAAACTTGTCTGTTATAACTGCATTCCATTCTCAAACAAATTATCATACGGCGTCAGACTTGATAAGTTACAAATGATATCTTTAGAGTCTAGAGATATCTTCTAGATGAATTCCTTCTATATAAAATTGTAAATTCTTTGATGGATACTGAAACACTAGCTCACATTAACTTTTATGCACCATTATATAGAGCTCGTTTAAATCAACTCTTCATGCCATCAGCATCTCGAACAAATATTGGAGTTCCTTCGCCAAGTAAGACTTCGTCTAGTAAGACTTCAAATGTTTCACAATGCAATTTTTTCCTTAAACATTGATTTGTTTTCGCTTTCGTTAAATATTTTTAAGTCAAAATGTCAATTGGATTGGAAGGATTGGAAGGATTATCGAAGTTTATATCCTGATAAGTTTTTGTATAGCTAATGTAATTATTTCTAATGTAATTTTTTTTAATATAATTTTGTTAATATATTTTTGGATATTTTTTCTGTTTTTAAATCTCCTGAGGAAAGTCGATAAAAAATTATTTTTTTTATTTAATTTTATACGATTGTTACATAAGCATAACATTAAGCATTAAGCATAACAATATGTGTCACAACAACACAAAAACTCCTTTAAAACGCAGGTCGCACAACTACATGCGTTCTAAGGTGTTGATGAACGCAAATTTGCTTTTTTTGTTTATTTTTTAAATTTTTTAATAACTGAACAATAACTCCTATCCTATCACATATAAAATATGACATAGACCACCAATATGTTGTTCATAAAAGGATAGAAAAATTAAAATAAAGTAAAAGGTAAACAGCAAATTTGTTTTAACAATAACAAGTTCGTCCGCCAGCACCCCTAAGATATATCACTTTGGCTAATGATAGCTCACTGCTTTTGCCAGTGGTATGTGATATCTCACGTTAGCTCGTAATTCAATAGCAGGGACTGGAGTACGCGAGATTGTCACACCCGTAGATAAAAAATAAAAAAATTTACAAATAAAATAAAGGGATTCCTCCATGCAGTAATTGATTGTATTAAAAGCGATAAATAACCCAATTAATCTGCACAACATCATATTTTTCAGCCTAGCTCAAAATGACATAACGTATAAGGGCCATTTTCACCAAACGCCTACATTTCAGATTAAAAATTTAAAAAAAAAAAATTAATAGTTCATTTAAAAATAATTACAGGTGCTAAGACCCAGGTTGGGACTATATAGAGAAGTAGATAGTCGTACACTTTTTTGTATAATTTAGCATGTAGATGCCGTCGCAACTTGGGCTACATAGCAAATTGTCAAGTCCGTTACCATACACAAATCCTAAAAATTCTCACATTAAAAAAAATTTTAATTTTCAAAATCAACTTGCTTTAAGGTGATTTATATTCCCAAAGTTGAAAACAGGCAATGGATCAGTTTTGCTTTTTTTAAATTAAAATTGGAGGCAAAAATTACCCTAGAATTTTAAAATATTAAATTATTTTGAAGAACTCTTCTAAATAAAGTAAGTATGTATATATTTATTTAAAGTATTTACTTTCATTTGAATTATATTTGTCTTTCTTGGTTGCAAAAGGATTGGCAATTTAAAGGATAAAAATTAGTTAATTAATACATGAATACCCTTGAAAACTATGCGGTAACGGATTTTACATTTGGTAACGGATTTGAGAAAAACCTTTACCAAATGTCAAAATCGTTACTAATGTATTTTAATAATATTTTTCATGTCAATACTTACATGCTGTTATACCGATTTTCGAAAAAAAAACTGCGAGCTATTTTGAGTTTTCCTTATTTCAACCGCGCTTATGTATTTTTTCCTTTTTTTTGTGCCGTATCGTCAAAAATATTTTACAAGCTCAGTCGTTCTCAAACATCAGTTAAGAATTCTTTTAAAATAGTAAAGTGTAAAGTTAAATTTATTTGAATGGCATCTCAAGGATTTTCAAGTGTAAAATAGTCCAATTTCATTTTGTTTTATTTGTGGAATTCGCATAATACATTTTGCTAAAAAAATCACTTCATATATAAGAATTGCATACCTTCATTACTTCGGCATAAAATTGAATGAAGATAAACACCGTGGATGCCGAACAATAGTTATGTCAACTGCAACTTAACACATTTAAGATGGTACAAAAGAGAAAATGTTCATTTAACGCTGTAACATTGTGTAACCACCAGGTTTTGACCATAAGTTGCAATTTTAACTCGAAAATCTGTGTAACGACTTATATATAAATCAATTATGTTGCAGAATTTTAATTATTCTAAGTAAACACTTTTTTTCCAAATTTTTAGTTTTGACTTTTTTGGGAAAACCTGAATAACTTGATGCATCCTGCACCAAAAATTCGTGTTTTTTAACTTAAAAGAAAGAATATTGACTATTAACTGTAGGCTTCAAGAAATTAAAATTATTTCCAATCACTGTTTGTTCACAATTTTTGAATATGGAATATGGAAAATTTTAAAAAAAACATAAATTTTTGATTTTTTTTCAACTTTTTTCGAGTGTAACTTCCAGAATCCTTGATGGATTTTTACAAAAAATAGCTCAAAATGTTTGTTAGTATTTTTACTATGCATTTCTATCATTTGTATATTAAATTTGTTTGTTTTGTAAAATATGCCATCCAAAAACCGGAATAACCTGTTTGTTCAAAGAAAAAATTGGTTTTCCGCGAATATCTAAAAAACAAGAACCAACTAAAAAAAATTAATATAATATCCGTGTTCAGCAGATCAAAATCTTTAAGAAAAGTTGGGTTTTATTTAGGGAGATTTTTCTTGTAAATTAGTGATAATATATTTGTCAGTTTGTTATATTCTGTCAATTCCGTTACCAACCACACGGTAACCACTAAACCCTCTAAACCCTCTTGTCACATAAACCGTTAAAGCACAAGAGTTTTATTTGTTTCTATATATTATTTAACTATATTTTTGTTTGTTTAAATTTAAAATAATAATTGAATAAATCAACCAATGATAAATTTATTAGTTTGAAGAGAATCTGTTTTTGATGAGTGATTAATCCGGCTCGAAGGACCATAAGTGCTAAAATTTCATAACGGTGATGAATCGAAGACTGGTCTTTAAATTACCATTTAGTTCAAAATAATGAAAAAAAATTTCATTAACGAACCTGAACACCTGTTTGTTTAAAACTGCAACAACTTCAAGTTCTGGCATTCAATTTTTATGAAATTGAGTATATTATAAATGTTTGTAAAGTTTCCAATAGGCAATAGTTGTTTTGGTTTGCTTCCTTATGAAATTTTTTTCATCATTTTATGTGCGCTTATTATTATTTGCTTTTGTGCTTGATTATTATTATGCTACGTTCTTCTTAATACCGTCTCTTGTTAGTACACTTAATCAAGTCTATAATATCTTTATATAACGAGGTATAATTCGAAAAAAAATTGGAATTGAATATTGAAACCTACCACATTCTAGATGTTATTTGAATGTTTATTTACTTTATACAAAAGACTATGTTACTGTACATTAAACTGGTTAACAATTTTTAATTCACTAGATTTGAATATTGAAAATTTTGAATTATATATTAGAGATTTTTTGAGCACTTAAACTCAAGCAATTAAGTATTTTGAATTTTAAAAATTAAAAATTGTTATAAAAATTGTCTACCACATTCATACTTGATCTTGCCATGATTGCCATTACACCGAAATAATCTGCAATGTTGCAGTCAAAATTGTGCAGCTATTTAGTAGAGCCCTAATAACTATAGCCTTTATATGCTCTAATAGCCTTTATATGCTCTATATTTTATGTCTATGAAATATGGACAAGGCTGACTTGTACTTTGAACAATTTCATTAGATACGGAAAGATACGAAAACCTTTTTGCAAAAAACGGGAAAAATATGATCGTTCTAATAGATTTCTAAGACCCAGAGGGTTCAATTAGCATCAAGACCTATTGAATGTCAACGTATTGGTGTCTAAAAATCTTCAAAACTTTTGACTGCACGATCTATAGAGGACATGAGACATAATGCTATCTATTCTATAGAACCTGAAAAGTGGGTTTGTAGTAGTTCTCGCCATTCTAGCTGAGTTGGTAAAGCACCAGCTCTGTAACTCGAGAGCTGCCGAGTTCGATGCATGCAGAATATGTGTTTTCAGGTCTGGTTGTTCTGAATGTATAGTAAAAGCAAACGGTCAACATGGTTTCTGAGGATATTCAAAGATTTTGAGTTTAAGTGGTTAAAAATTAAATTAAACAAGTTAAATCAATTTGAAAAAAAATGTGTATCTTAGGTCCCCAGATGTGTTTCCAGAATTGAGTTTCTTGACGCATTTGGAAAAATGAGTCGCTTTTAGCTTAGCTTAATTGTTATAAATAAAACAGAAAATTTATACATTTATACTTTTAATAATAAGCATAATTTAATCACTTCTAAACAAAACACACAAGGGCTTTAAATTGCTTGAATTTCGTCTACTTTGAAATAAACGTCAGAATATTAAAAACATTAAGCATTCGATTTATCTGTAAAGTGAAATGAAATGAAATCATAAAAACAAATCAGAACCAAAGATACACCAATAAAGTCTAACATTTATGATTCTAATAAAATGTCAACGATTACAATAAATAAAATGTATTTACACCTGACACCTACAAGAAAACGAATAAACAAAAAAATTCCAAAGACCGAAAAAGTGAAATTAAATGAATGCGTGCGTGCGGTTACACAATATCACAGATAGGGTGAGGTCACATTAACGACAACTAAAGAACAATATTTGAAATTTATGTTCGAAACATAATAGAGCAAGGTAATTTGTATATCTTATTTGAACAATAATAAGAGCAAACAAATCTAATATAAATATTATTATTAAATGTAACGTGGAGACTGGAGGTAGATGTGTCACTTTGATGTATCAATTTAAGGAGGAAAGCATTTTTGTTTTTTTTGGAAAAGGTCGTCAGATGTATGTAGGATTTTTTTTTCTGTTTTATTATTTTATTTAAGTTTGTAATCAAGAATCCATAATGTATAATTTTTTTTTATTTTATTCCAAACTAATCGAAATAATACAAAAAATGTAGTAAGAAGACGAAATTTTTTTTATTCCAATAATCTTCTTGATTCGATTTATAAGAGAGTGGGAGCATATTCAGTTAAACGATACGAAATTCTGTGGGAAAACATTTTCACTTTTGTCAATTTATTTGGTAAACAAATTGAATCTATTCAAGTTGTGAGTTACCTCTCTGTAAGTTAATTCTAATTTTTTTTACTGCATAGAGTTATCAGTTTTTGATGATCGGTAAATTTCTTATTTTGATCTACTGGTGATAACCCGGTGTTCTCCAGTCCCATGCTATTGACAGACAAGCTAACTTGAGATATCACACTATACACTTTTATTTTATTATGTGATAGGATTTATTGTTTAGTTTGCCATTCCAAGAAAAAAACAAACGAAAAAAAATTTTCATCAACATCTTAAGGTCTTAAAAGGTTTTATGTGTTTTGTGACACATATTTTAATTCCTACTACACAGCACAAATATAAATTGATGATGCAATTAGGTTAAAAATCAGTGGTAAGATTATCCACAAGAGAATGCTAATAATGAAGCAGCTTCCCGCGACCTGGGCGGCCAAGTTAAGGTCCCCGTTTCCGCTAGGAATGACAACAGGCTTACGGTTTGCAATAGCAGGCTGGAGTCCACTATAGCTCAGGTACCTTGGGCAAGTTCCAAGTAAGCAAGTTCCGTATCATGGTTTAATCAGACCAGTGACCTCTGAGCTAAGTGTTGTAGTCGTTCGTGCGTTCATTCGTCATTGTTTTTTTAAGTTAATCATATTCCTTACAAAAAAATTAAGAAGCACTTGTCACTTTTAAGGAATATGATTTGGTTAAAAATAACACTGAACAAAAGAACGAATGAACGCACGAGCAAAAAACTAGAAGCAAAAAAAGCCAAGAGAACAAATATTTTGAGAGCATCGCAAAAAATCGTACCACAGCTATGAAACAAAAATTATTATCTAGGACAAACAATATTTCTAAGTGCAAAGCCGAAATGTCGAAAAGCCGACCAAAAAGTCAGATTTTGAGGTACACATTTTAATCCGGAGCACTATTGACAGGTTGCGATTATGAGCAATCAGTTAACTGGTTCGAGTCATTTTCTCTTAAGGTTAAGATTTGATTTGAGCATAAAAAGTTTTGCGAAACTAGTGTTCCTGATTTCTCGACTTTTAAATTTCTCGAGAAAGAAAACTAGAAATACATATTTCTCGAGATCTCAAGAAATATATTTTCTTAGAATTCTTTGTTTATAACGTCAAATTGAAAACCAATGTATCTTTACACTTATGTTTTAACTATGCATATTAAATGAAATAATTTTTTTAATTGTAAATAATAAATTTAATAATTCCGAACAACTTTCATTTACAGGGATTAAGCCCAAATTATTCAGTGATATTACAATATATTTAAAGATCCATAAATCTTTTGTTGTTGACGTCAGTCCATTCGTCTAGCATATCCCTAGACTTTTTGTTACTGTTTTTAATAAATTAATTTTATTTAGCAACTAAAGCTTTTAGTTTCGAAAAACTTAATGATTAGTTCTTTTACATTTAAAGGATTTTTCGGAAAATTGTTTGTCGAATAAAGCTGTTTTGTGTAATTCTGTGGAAAGAAAACCCATCAACAGCCAATAATTGAGCAATTGCTTCACTCATCGACGGACACTGCCTTGACATGAATTTATCGATATTTTGCATACCACTGTTGATTTGCATATCACTGAATACTTCTTCCACCTGTGCCCGACTCTGGCTGTTTTCTTTTCAAAGAATGTATGGCATTGAAATGTCGATGAAGACCAGTAGTTGCAGATTCTTACATAATATCGTTTTACCACAAATATTGCAGTTTTAATGAATCTTTATTGGTTTTGGTAAAATGTTTCCAAACATCATCGTATTGATTTGGGTTGAAATTTAATGTAAATGGTTAAGTTTTTTAAAACAATTTTACTTACTATATATATATGTTGTTTCTTTCTTCTTTCCATTTCACACAAAATGTCAAACTATTTAAAATGCAATGGTGCATAAATCTACCTTACCGTAATTTTAGTTCTCTTTTGTTCCGAAAAGCGCAAACATTTATATTTTTGATTGTTTTTAGTAAATTCGCCGTTTAATTTTTTAAATAAAGAAAACATATTTTTCTCGAGAAAAATAAAAATTTTCTCGAGAAATGGAGATTAGATTTTTGTTCAATTTCTCGAGAAATTCTCGAGAAGAAACACTATGCGAAACCTTGTTGGTGGATAGGAACTAAATACATTCGCGGAAGAAGGATGATATTATAACTCGAGGAGTGTAGCTAAGAAATACAGTTTATGGTATTCACTTAGTGGTTCAATCAAAAGAGAGCAGTGTTGGGCTTAAGGCCGAATATGACACATAAGTGCAGAGTCAACAACAAATATCCAGAAATCACCCAAAGTTTTCTTCACTTTGTTAAATAAGTTTTTCTCACATATAATAAAACATTTAACTTTTGAACATACTCTTCAAGGATCCGTCAAACAAACTTTCTAATTTGTTTTAACCACTTCCTTCATTTACTACCAAACCATATCAACCTTTATCTAAATTTATTATCTGTTCATTAAATTGAATGATTAAAAAATTTCCCACCGCTACATCTAAGATTTGCATCAAAGACATAATTTTTATTTATTCTATGAGAATCTTCTTCGAATGACAATATTTTGTGCTTAATCTACGTATAAAATCGTTTAATTAAGCTTTAATTGCTTACCTTTGTTTGTTTGCCCGTGTTATCCAATTGGTCTTAGAAAAATTATCGAAATAATTAGAATGAAATAATTAAATTGACAGTGCATAGTGTTTCAAATGTCTTTTCTTATATTAACCGCCGAAACCAAAATGCTTCTTAGAAAATCATACGATTCATATAAAAATTTAAGTTGATTAATTAAATAAAAACGATTAAATGAATATGTTAAATTTTAAATGAAATATAAAAAAAAAAGATGAAATGATACAAATAAACTTATGTTTATTACTTCACCACAATTTTAAATTGTGTGAAGTAATGCAATCTATCGTGAAAAAAAAAAATCTTACATACCCCAAATTTTGTTTTTTCTTTTGTTTTGGACCATCCTCTATCCAAATAGCCAATAAAAATTTTGGTGTACGTCTGTGTGTGGGTGGGTGGGTGGGTGGGTGGGTGGGTGGGTGGGTGGGTGAGTTTTCTGCATAGGATCTTGATGAAACTTTGGCAAATGATACAGGTTCACTTGAAAATAGAAGATCTGGATTCATTTTAAATTTGGACAAAATGGCGGGGGGTCTCCCGAACACCTCTAAGTTTAAATCTTGAATAACTTCTGATCCCGAGCTATGATCTTATTGAAACTTAGTATATAAGGTTTTAATACTGTTTCCAATACTTCTGCATACCAACTTCCGGTTTGTCACTTCCGGTTAAAAAGTTTTTTTTTCAGGTGTTTATCCCTACTGTAGCCTACAATTACCAATCGATTTCCATGAAACGTTGCGAAAAGCTTTTAAATAACATGAGAAAGATTTTATCAGCTTTTGGAGCACATTGGATAAAGGGTTGGGGGGTCCACCATACAACAGGTGGTTTTTTCCACAAAGTTTTTATGTTTGTTGGGAGCATAAAACCTTCATTCGTTAATGAATTTTGATGATACTTTGGAAAAAGATGCAAACATATATGACAAAGAACTGATTAGTTTTTGAGCGATAGTGAACAAAGTGGTGGGGGGTCCCTGGAGCACCTGTTTTTTTGAAAGCTCTATAACTTCTGTACCCGATAAGCGAATTGGATGAAACTTGGTACATGAGTATGTAGTACGGTTTACAATAGCTCTGCATCCCAACTTCCGGTTTTTCACTTCCGGAAAAAAAAATTTTTTTGTACTTTTTTGAAGTTTTTTCAGTGTCTTTATGTACACTACAGCCTACAATAATGAAGTGATTATGATGAAACTTATGGAATAGGGTTCCAATTAGTGTGAAAAGATAATTATCATGTTTTGGGACACATTGATCAAAGTGGTGGGGGGTCTACCATACAAATGCTGACTTTTCACACTTTGTTTTTTAAGTTTGTTGGGAGCATACAGACTTCATTCATTATTCAATTTTAATGACACTTTGGAAAAAAATGGAGACTTAAGTAACAACGAACTGATTAGTTTTTGGATAATATTGGAATAAGTGGTGGGGGTCCTCCCGAACACCTGTTTAATGTGTCACACTTTTTTCAATGTTTGTTGGGAGCACACAGCATTCGTTCGTGAACGAATTTTGATGACACTTTGGAAAAAGATGCAAACATGTATGGCAAAGAACTGATTAGTTTTTGAGCGATAGTGAACAAAGTGGTGGGGGGTCCCTGGAGCACCTGTTTTTTTGAAAGCTCTATAACTTCTGTACGTGATAAGCGAATTGGATGAAACTTGGTACATGAGTATGTAGTACGGTTTACAATAGTTCTGCATCCCAACTTCCGGTTTTTCACTTCCGGTAAAAAAAAATTTTTTGTACTTTTTTGAAGTTTTTTCAGTGTCTTTATGCACACTACAGCCTACAATAATGAAGTGATTATGATGAAACTTATGGAATAGGGTTCCAATTAGTGTGAAAAGATAATTATCATGTTTTGGGACACATTGATCAAAGTGGTGGGGGGTCTACCATACAAATGCTGACTTTTCACACTTTGTTTTTTAAGTTTGTTGGGAGCATACAGACTTCATTCATTATTCAATTTTAATGACACTTTGGAAAAAGATGGAGACTTAAGTAACAAAGAACTGATTAGTTTTTGGATAATATTGGAATAAGTGGTGGGGGTCCTCCCGAACACCTGTTTAATGTGTCACACTTTTTTCAATGTTTGTTGGGAGCACACAGCATTCGTTCGTGAACGAATTTTGATGACACTTTGGAAAAAGATGCAAACATGTATGGCAAAGAACTGATTAGTTTTTGAGCGATAGTGAACAAAGTGGTGGGGGGTCCCTGGAGCACCTGTTTTTTTGAAAGCTCTATAACTTCTGTACGTGATAAGCGAATTGGATGAAACTTGGTACATGAGTATGTAGTACGGTTTAAAATAGTTTTGCATTCCAACTTCCGGTTTTTCACTTCCGGTAAAAAAATTTTTTTTGTACTTTTTTGAAGTTTTGTCAGTGTCTTTATGCACACTACAGCCTACAATAATGAAGTGATTATGATGAAACTTATGGAATAGGGTTTCAATTAATGTGAAAAGATAATTATCATCTTTTGGGACACATTGATCAAAGTGGCGGGGGGTCTACCATACAACTGCTGACTTTTCACACTTTGTTTTTTAAGTTTGTTGGGAGCATACAGACTTCGTTCATTCATTTATTTTAATGACACTTTGGAAAATGATGGAGACTTAAGTAACAAAGAACTGATTAGTTTTTGGATAATATTAGAATAAGTGGTGGGGGTCCTCCCGAACACCTGTTTAATGTGTCACACTTTTTTCAATGTTTGTTGGGAGCACACAGCATTCGTTCGTGAACGAATTTTGATGACACTTTGGAAAAAGATGCAAACATGTATGGCAAAGAACTGATTAGTTTTTGAGCGATAGTGAACAAAGTGGGGGGGGGTCCCTGGAGCACCTGTTTTTTTTAAAGCTCAATAACTTCTGTACCTGATAAGCGAATCTGATGAAACTTGGTACATGAGTATGTAGTACGGTTTAAAATAGTTCTACATCCCAACTTCCGGTTTTTTACTTCCGGTAAAAAAAATTTTTTTGTACCTTTTTAAAGTTTTGTCAGTGTCTTTATGCACACTACAGCCTACAATAATGAAGTGATTATGATGAAACTTATGGAATAAGGTTCCAATTAGTGTAAAAAGATAATTATCATCTTTTGGGACACATTGATCAAAGTGGCGGGCGGTCGACCATACAATTGCTGACTTTTCACACTTTGTTTTTAAAGTTTGTTGGGAGCATACAGATTTCATTCATTAATCAATTTTAATGGCACTTTGAAAAAAGATAAAGACTTTATTGACAAAGAATTGACTAGTTTTTAGACAATATTGGGATAAGTGGTGGGGTCCTCCCGAACACCTGTTTATTGTTTCAATGTTTGTTGGAAGCATAAAACATTCGTTCGTTAAGTAACTTTGATTACACTTTGCAAAAAGATGCAAATATGTATGGCAAGGAACTGATTAGTTTTTTTTAGTGATAGTGAACAAAGTGGTAAGGGGTCCTCCAAGCACCTGTTATTTTGGAAGCTCAATAGCTTCTGTACCTGATAATCGAGTTGGATGAAATTTGGTACATACACATTTAGTACGGTTTACTACAGTTCTGCATCCTAACTTCCGCTTTGTCACTTCTGATAAAATTTTTTTTACTTTTTCTCGTACAACAGAATTTATGTTTACTACTGCCTGCTTTAATATTTTTATTATTAGAACTACGAAGTCCATAATATTGGTTAGCTTTTAGTTAAAGTATTTTATGGATATTAGCTCATTATATATCCAGAACACTATGTTTCCAGAGCTGTGGTGAAGTCAGCCTATGCATCAGCGTCGCAATATTTTAAGAAGAATTTGATGCAGCAAAAATCAATATTCTAGAATAAAATTTTGTGAGAACAAAAACGACATCAAAGGTAATAATTCCGACAAAAACATCTGAATTAACAATAAAATTTAATTATTTTTTATCGGTTAAACATTTCCGGTTTTATAAAAAATTAAATGCGAATGTGAAATTAAAAATTTTATTTAATAATTTTATTGTTATTGTGAAATTATTGGTGATTTTGACAGCGTTGGCGGGAAGTTTTGATGTTAGTTCGTTTATTTTCTGCATAGGATCTTGATGAAACTTTGGCAAATGATACAGGTTCACTTGAAAATAGAAGATCTGGATTCATTTTAAATTTGGACAAAATGGCGGGGGGTCTCCCGAACACCTCTAAGTTTAAATCTTGAATAACTTCTGATCTCGAGCTATGATCTTATTGAAACTTAGTATATAAGGTTTTAATACTGTTTCCAATATTTCTGCATACCAACTTCCAGTTTGTCACTTCCGGTTAAAAAGTTTTTTTTTCAGGTGTTTATCCCTACTGTAGCCTACAATTACCGATCGATTTTCATGAAACGTTGCAGAAAGCTTTTAAATAACATGAGAAAGATTTTATCAGCTTTTGGAGCACATTGGATAAAGGGTTGGGGGGTCCACCATACAACAGGTGGTTTTTTCCACAAAGTTTTTATGTTTGTTGGGAGCATAAAACATTAATTCGTGAATGAATTTTGATGACACTTTGGAAAAAGATGCAAACATGTATGACAAAGAACTGATTAGTTTTTGAGCGATAGTGAACATAGTGGTGGGGGGTCCCTGGAGCACCTGTTTTTTTGAAAGCTGTATAACTTCTGTACCTGATAAGCGAATTGGATGAAACTTGGTACATGAGTATGTAGTACGGTTTAAAATAGTTCTGCATCCCAACTTCCGGTTTTTCACTTCCGGTAAAAAAATTTTTTTTGTACTTTTTTGAAGTTTTTTCAGTGTCTTTATGCACACTACAGCCTACAATAATGAAGTGATTATGATGAAACTTATGGAACAGGGTTCCAATTAGTGTGAAAAGACAATTATCATGTTTTGGGACACATTGATCAAAGTGGTGGGGGGGCTACCATACAAATGCTGACTTTTCACACTTTGTTTTTTAAGTTTGTTGGGAGCATACAGACTTCATTCATTATTCAATTTTAATGACACTTTTGCAAATGATGGAGACTTAAGTAACAAAGAACTGATTAGTTTTTGGATAATATTGGAATAAGTGGTGGGGGTCCTCCCGAACACCTGTTTAATGTGTCACACTTTTTTCAATGTTTGTTGGGAGCACACAGCATTCGTTCGTTATCGAATTTTGATGACACTTTGGAAAAAGATGCAAACATGTATGGCAAAGAACTGATTAGTTTTTGAGCGATAGTGAACAAAGTGGTGGGGGGTCCCTGGAGCACCTGTTTTTTTGAAAGCTCTATAACTTCTGTACGTGATAAGCGAATTGGATGAAACTTGGTACATGAGTATGTAGTACGTTTTAAAATAGTTCTGCATCCCAACTTCCGGTTTTTCACTTCCGGTAAAAAAAATTTTTTTGTACTTTTTTGAAGTTTTTTCAGTGTCTTTATGCACACTACAGCCTACAATAATGAAGTGATTATGATGAAACTTATGGAATAGGGTTCCAATTAGTGTGAAAAGATTATTATCATGTTTTGGGACACATTGATCAAAGTGGTGGGGGGTCTACCATACAAATGCTGACTTTTCACATTTTGTTTTTTAAGTTTGTTGGGAGCATACAGACTTCATTCATTATTCAATGTTAATGACACTATGGCAAATGATGGAGACTTAAGTAACAAAGAACTGATTAGTTTTTGGATAATATTGGAATAAGTGGTGGGGGTCCTCCCGAACACCTGTTTAATGTGTCACACTTTTTTCAATGTTTGTTGGGAGCACACAGCATTCGTTCGTGAACGAATTTTGATGACACTTTGGAAAAAGATGCAAACATGTATGGCAAAGAACTGATTAGTTTTTGAGCGATAGTGAACAAAGTGGTGGGGAGTCCCTGGAGCACCTGTTTTTTTGAAAGCTCTATAACTTCTGTACGTGATAAGCGAATTGGATGAAACTTGGTACATGAGTATGTAGTACGGTTTAAAATAGTTCTGCATCCCAACTTCCGGTTTTTCACTTCCGGTAAAAAAAATTTTTTTGTACTTTTTTGAAGCTTTTTCAGTGTCTTTGTGCACACTACAGCCAACAATAATGAAGTGATTATGATGAAACTTATGGAATAGGGTTCCAATTAGTGTGAAAAGATAATTATTATGTTTTAGGACACATTGATCAAAGTGGTGGGGGGTCTACCATACAAATGCTGACTTTTCACACTTTGTTTTTTAAGTTTGTTGGGAGCATACAGACTTCATTCATTATTCAATTTTAATGACACTTTGGCAAATGATGGAGACTTAAGTAACAAAGAACTGATTAGTTTTTGGATAATATTGGAATAAGTGGTGGGGGTCCTCCCGAACACCTGTTTAATGTGTCACACTTTTTTCAATGTTTGTTGGGAGCACACAGCATTCGTTCGTGAACGAATTTTGATGACACTTTGGAAAAAGATGCAAACATGTATGGCAAAGAACTGATTAGTTTTTGAGCGATAGTGAACAAAGTGGTGGGGGGTCCCTGGAGCACCTGTTTTTTTGAAAGCTCAATAACATCTGTACCTGATAATCGAATTGGATGAAACTTTGTACATAAGCATTTAGTATGATTTACAAAAATTCTGCATCCCAACTTCCGGTTTTTTGCTTCCGGTAAAAAAACTTTTTTTTACTTGTTGGCAGTTTTTTCAGTATCTTTATGCACACTACAGCCAACAATAATGAAGTGATTATGAAAAAACTTATGGAAAAATTTCAACTAGTGTAAGAAGATAATTATCATCTTTTGGGACACATTGATCAAAGTGGCGGGGGATCTACCATACAACTGCTGACTTTTTACACTTGGTTTTTAAAGTTTGTTGGGAGCATACAGATCTCATTCATTAATCAATTTTAATGGCACTTTGAAAAAAGATAAAGACTTTATTGACAAAGAATTGACTAGTTTTTGGACAATATTGGGATAAGTGGTGGGGTCCTCCCGAACACCTGTTTATTGTTTCAATGTTTGTTGGAAACAAACAACATTCGTTCGTTAAGTAATTTTGATTACACTTTGCAAAAAGATGCAAATATGTATGGCAAGGAACTGATTAGTTTTTTTAGCGATAGTGAACAAAGTGGTGGGGGGTCCTCCAAGCACCTGTTATTTTGGAAGCTCAATAACTTCTGTACCTAATAATCGAGTTGGATGAAAATTGGTACATACCCATTTAGTAAAGTTTACAACAGTTCTGCATCCTAACTTCCGCTTTGTCACTTCCGATAAAATTTTTTTTACTTTTTTTCGTACAACAGAATTTATGTTTGTTGGAATACTACTGCCTGCTTTAATATTTTTATTATTAGAACTACGAAGTCCATAATATTGGTTAGCTTTTAATTAAAGTATTTTATGGATATTAGCTCATTTTATATCCAGAACACTATGTTTCCAGAGCTGTGGTGAAGTCAGCCTATGCATCAGCGTCGCAATATTTTTTTTACTTGCACTATGTGAAAAAGACGGAAAATAAAAATATTTATATACTGTCTTTCCGGAAGTGTCAGTTGTATACTTTAAAATCTCGAGAAATTTGATTTTCCACCTAAGTTTGTTAAGAAATTATTAAGTATGTATGTATATATATATGTATATAATTTTGAACATATTTATAATATATATGCAAAAAATAAGGAAAATTGAAATACGGTTGAAACATGTAATATCTGATAGTTCAAACACAGATAGTTCAGGATATGACGAAAGAAGTAGGTCTGACTAACTATATTCATGCTTAGAATCATTAAAAAACGAAATAAGAGTGTAGTTCGAACCCAAAGCCCGAGATAAAGACTCTCATGTCTATCAATTGAGTTAGCCGGACCAAACGAAAAAAAATTACTCGAACCAAGGACCTAACCAAGGGGGAAAATTACTTACGAAACAAAATTTTCAAAAGACTGACGCTCGCTTTTAGAATGATATATTTCACGTCGTCGTTAAATCCTATCCTCCAGTTTATAAGAAGCGTTACCAACCAACCTAAGAACTTTGGCTCACCCGAATTTTGGAGCAAATTTTGCACTTAGCTGCTTTCCGGCGTCACTCAACACGAAGTTTCGTCGGAAGACGATGTCACCCAAAAGCATGTTTCTGAACACGCAAATTTTAGTGGCTACATTTTGCACAAGGCTTAAGTAGTCAGCTCTTTAAATCGGAAGCAAATCCTCGATGATGGAACGATGGGGAATTCCCCATCGAGAAAAGAGCAGGACGTACCATGAGTGATCGTATGGGTAGACCCAAGGAATCATAATATGAGTTACAACCTATTGTTTGATGTACAAAGCATCGAACAGCACTAGCAATTTCACCATCATGCATATCCAGAGTTTTCGTAAGGAAAATAAAAACGGGAACTTAGTGCAATGGGATAAGACAATAAAAATTGAATTGAATTGAAAAATACCAATTACTACTTTGCTTATTTGAGTTTAATTGATCTCAAAAACCCTCAATAAGCAGATATATTAGATCGAAAATACTAATTGAGGCATGTGTCGTTTTAAATTTTTACATTTTTCTTATGATTAATTCAATGAATTAGTTGTGATATAACATCACTCCGATTGAATCCCATCATGAATAATAAGAGAGACCTAACAAAATATGGTGTGCAATTAATGAAATTTTTTTCTATCCACACAATTGTCGACCGATCTAGTTTCGAACCAATAAGAAAATTTTGAACGAAAAAGTTTATCATTCTCTCAAATTGAATAATTATCAGCATTTCACAATTTTACATATAGTCTTATCTTTCTTATGGTTAAGCAATAAAGCTTTATTCTGAACAAGTAAAATCAATTTACTTCCCTGTTTAGGTAAAGAAGTCACAGGAGTTCATGCATTTAATTCTTCCAATTGTGGTAAACATTCGAATAAATAGTACATGCCACGTTGTACTGAATTTATTTTATCAGTTGTGAGTTCCCTTAATTGAAACTAAACGATAAATTAAAGACAAAAACTAACTAAACCTTGCATTACTTCGTTGTCCACAATACAGTTTGTTTTGTTTTTTTTACTGTTGGCATTGTTTGCGAGAGAGAAGCAATCATACAATTGTAATAGATTTTTTAACAAATTTTACAAATTGATCATTGTAAAATCTGTCGTTTAATTAGTTATTTGCTTGCTGTATACGTCTTTTACTACTATAGGGATGAGATAAACCTTTGCAATCTGGGCCGGATCAGGACAAATAGGACGTGACCAGTAGTGTGTCGAGGACCCGGGCTCGACTGCCATCTAGGTCAAAATGTTTTTAAGCAAAACATTAGCAACTATCAATACGCAGGTTCTCCAATTAACCGATAGTCTACTAATATAGTTGATAAATTGGAAAAACTGTGAGTTGATCGTCTGGACTACTTCCGTTTCTATATAGAACATATAAGGCACAACAAACACGTAGTGAAGTCAAGTAATGATTTCAGAAATGGACTGGATACAAATGCCCTATTTGAATTATCTAGAAGTTTTGCAGAATCGTATATAAGCAATTTACCTTTTGTGGAATAAATAAGTTTTATTTTAAACCTGCGACGGTAAAGTTAAAATTATAAAAGTCATTTTTAAATTAATTTTTTTGAATAAAGTTTTAAGTGTTATTGAGTAGAAATATTTTGTGCATTATTTTGAAGGTTGCATTACTGGAAATTTCTCCAATAAACCGTTGGAGTTTCTGAAGCTGTTGCATGTTACATTAAACAAATGTGGTTACCTGAGGTTGTGTTAGTACTCAATCTGACTGCACTCACTTCCCGAGGGATAAACTACAAAAGGTGTACTTACGTTTCGTTGTCGGCCACCACTGTCTCCTTATAAATAAAAAAAATGCGATGTTTGTGATGTGATGTTTCACTACAATATATATTTATTATCATTATAATATTAGACATACTAGCTTATTTATTAATGTATGTATAATATATCCTTTTTAGCACTGGATTATTTCTTTCGATTGGGGCACTCAACATCATTTCGTGTGAACCTTAGTTAGATTTTTATTATTTCTATTTCTAAAATGGTTTAAAGAAAATTGCAATTGGAATATGAATATGCAAGCTTAATCTGATTGTTGCAACTTTGTTGCTATGAAGACTTATATTGATCGGTGAGACACGTACAGTTAAACCTCTATTGGTTTTAGTATCAGTGTTGCGATATTGAAATGAAGGGTTTGGGTAGTGTAAGAGGGTGACTGTGATATGTTCACTCTTTGATCTATTACATACCTCCCCTCCAGAAAAAAATTTTTTATCATAATTTTTTAAAAATGGTTTTCCGACAATTTTTATTTTCCTCTTGTTTTTTGTTTAATTTCAGATTTTTTTACTTCTGAAAGTTATATATGAAGTTTTTAAGGTTATACAAAAAGTTTGTAACGTAAAAATTAGTGTTTTTATATTAGTTAATTTTGTTTATATATTCAGAACAATTATTGTTATTATTTTTATAAAAATTAGACAAATAGTTAGGTAAGATATAGAAAAGTTTTTTGTGTTTGCACATTGAGTTTCACGACTTGGTGTTCATAATTTGGTTTAACTTTTCTTAAAAAACTGTTTCAATTATTATAGCTCATGAAGATGGCCCGCAAGGCCGAAATATAAGCAATTCAAAAAAATGTTTGATGTTTTAATAAAAAAAGACAACAAATAAATACAGAAAATAGTCCAGTAAATTATTTGTGATATAACATCACCCCGATGGAAAATCTCCCACCAAGAATAATATAAGAACTAAATATAAAAAATTATGGTGCAAATTATTTCAATTGTATGGATTGCAAAAAGTTTCATAATTTGCACCATAATTTTTTAGATTCAGTTTTTATACAGAGCCGCAAGATTTGTAAGAGTTTAAATTTACAAATTATCAGAAAAATTTTTGATCATAAAAAAATAGACTATTAGTTACGACATTAAAAAAAGATTTTTTTCTATATGTGTGTGTTTTTGTTTTCTATCTGGCTTGTGTTTGTTTTTTCTAGTACTGTCTAGTTTTTTTCTACGTCGTCCGTTTACTTTTGTTTGATTGTTTCCAACCTTACTTTTCTGTTTTATTTTTACTACTATTATTATTATTCGTTGCTTTGTTTATTTTTAACCTTGGATGGAGTCCTTTTATTTATAATAAAAAACAAATTTAATTCATCTGTTTATATATATATATATATATATATTTCGTGGTTGATTTTCCACATCTTCAGTATAGGTTTGTTACATTATCTGTCCAAAAATATTTTTAAAAAAACATTATAATTTGCATATCAATTTTACAAAAATCTTAACTTACTTGAAATTAACATGAAAACATTTTTTTAAAAAAAAACTTTTAAAAACTAAAATATTTTGAAAAAACACAAAAATCTATTATAAATTAAAAATTTTAAGAGATTAAAAATATTAAAAAACAATTGTACTACAATGGATGTTCTTATCATAATGATGTTATCAACAAACTTATAATTTAATACATACGTCTATTTAATTTAAAAAACCAAGAGAGGTAATAATTTAGAATAACAGAAAGAGAGTTAATTATTTGATGCATTAATTTTGGTTATTAATGGAGAAACTTTTTTATGTTGATCAATTATATTTTTGTATGACGTACTAATTCGATCTTTATCGATTTTATAGTTACATGTATTGGGTGTATGTAGTAATATTTGTGTAGATTCTAATAAGAGTCTTTTATGTTTAAACTACTTATGTTTACTACCAATATTCATTATTATTAGACTATTTTAGTATTAGACTATTTTGAAATTTTTTGCTCGATATTTACATGGGGATGTTGAGTTTTGCAATGTGTTTGTTTAGCAGTCTAAAATAACGGGTAATTGTTGTTAATATTTCAATTGTTTCACGAAGTCTTAACTGAATTTTTTATTAAAGAATCAAAAAATTATTAGTAGTGTTATGACCAACCAAATCTGATCAACGGACGTTTTCTTTTGCTTCTAAAGTAAACAAACAATTAACACATTAATCGTACCAACTTTTCGTAACATCAAGTAATCTTGGAATTATCTAATAACTAGCGTACGCAGTGTTGCGCTGTAAATAAAAGAAAGAAGAGAAAAATAAACAAATTCATTTTTATATTAAATTCCTTTATTTTAGTCTCTGAATATACGGTTGATAGTATTTTGCAAACATTGATAATTTATTTTTATTTATTTCTTTTCCACGTGAAACAGATGTAATTTTTTTATACATGAATTAGATTGTTCATTCCCAGAACCGTATATGTGGTTTCATTTACTTTGAACTGGAAGGGATTCGCAATGTTGAATTGGTGATTGACTGAAATTTGGATTTCGGACCTTGTGTTATGAGTTGGATTAATTTTTTTTGCTGAAATAAAATAAACATATGCACAATGAAAGAGCTTGACAGTATTTCTTTTTGGTTAGCAAGTCGTTGTATATAACGATTTGGTTGCTTTTAGTTAATTAAGTTTTTAACTTTGAAAGAGAATATTTTAAAGCTCTCGAACTAAATGTTTATATTTTTTTCTATGATAAGAAATGAAAAGTATATTCCACTAGTGTAAAAAGAATAACAAACTGTAGTTTTTCATATAATTTTACAAAGTATTTTAAACAACGCAACCAGGAAAAAATAGAATATGAATTTTGAATGTTTTGTTGTCGATTTCTAACTTTATAATTTATAGTAAATATCAATTATATATTACTATCATAGAAAAAATTCCATTTCCTACGCGAGATAAAAACGTTTTTTCGTAAACATGTCTCACTCGACGCTAGCGCGTCTCGTGAACAAGTGTTTACTCACGAAAAAAACAATGTTTTCATCTCTTGTAGGAAAATATACTATTTTATTACTTTGATTCAAATAAGTTATTCTTATGATGAATCTAAAATACAAGTTTGTGATTTTTAATATCTAGATAAATAAAAGATAGTTAATGATATTAAAGTAATTTTTAAAATTTTGGATACTTTTTTTTTTTAATAAAATGTTTTGTGTAGTAGGAATTACAATGTGTTACAATATTACATAAAAACCTTTTAAGACCAAGGTCCCACAACAACATACGTTCAAAGGTGTTGATGGACGTAAACCTTTTTTTTTTTGTTTTTTTATATTTTTTGTTAAAGAATGGATAACTAAACAATAAATCATATCACTAACAAAATATGACATAGGCCAATATTTTATGATAGAATAGAGAAAATAAAAGTTAAATAAGAAGTAAATAGCAAATTTTTACAAAAATTTGCTAAAACAAAACAAAAATGTAGTTACCAATAATCCAGCCGGTTGCATATTCTTTGTTCCTGTGACGCACTGTCTTGCTCAATAATTAAAGCCCACACATAGTTATACGAAGGCTCGTTTCTTCGAGGAAGCAATAGCGTCTCATCATCAAAAGTTATTTCACAGCTAAGATTCAGGGTGCTACCGTTGACTGAATACAGTTCATCCGCTACCACCCCTAAGATGTCACCTTGGCTAGTGATATCTCACTGCTATTGCCAGTGGTATGTGATATCTCACGTTAACTCGTATGTCAATAGCAGGGACTGGAGTAAGCGGGGTTGTCATACCCGTAGGTCAAAAATAAAAAAAATTTACAAAAACAATAAAAACTGATCCCTCCATGCGGAAGGTAATACTAATACAAGAATATCGCATGGGTGAAAGTTGTTCATACCTTTTATATAAAGCTGTGGTTAAATAAAAATACAATAAATTTTGGGTTTTTTATGATTTTATTTAAAAAAAAATGGGTATGTAATGGCGAATCGATTAGGTTTAAAAAAATAATTTATTGTTTTAATGATTCGTCAATAGACTTGGTCAAGAAAAAGGACAATGGAATGACACTATTTGAATTATTGCAATAAATAAGATTTGTTCAATTCTGGAATGATTGAATACATTGCAGTGGAATAAATAGATTGGATTTACCAAACCTGATTTTACAAATCCCAAACCGTTACTTTTGGGATTTGTAAAATCAGAAAACAACTAACTGTTCCGACAAATTTACATTAATTGGAGTGGAGTGGAGAGGAATAGGAATTTTGGTATTCATCTTTGGACTTTGAAACATTTTGTACAAAATATTTTCACCGTGTAAAAAAATGCTTGTGTTTTATTCCATAAAGTCCATTTAATTAATTTGGTTATTCTTCAACAATTGAATTTCAAAGTTACCTCGGATTGCATTTTCCTCCAAACCACAACAATAGACATTTCTGTTTTCGAAATGTTGGTAATTGTATGTACTAAGCATTTATTTTTTAAATTCATTTTGATTGCATTTTTGGAAATTAAATCGACCTCGCTGATTTGTTGACTTAGTTGAATAAATCATCTAGTTCGCCAACCTAAATTCGGTTAAATACCTATTTTCCTTTATAAATAAGTTGTGGAAATATCTGCACCACTGTCGATGAAGAATTTTAAATTATTATTTGTAATTTATTATTCGTTTGTGTGGATCCTGTTAGAAATGCTAAGTTATGAAAAAATGTCAAGGTTTCTCATCTCCCATTTCTACGTGTGACAATAACCTTTATTCTTTCTATCGTTAAATCTGAATGTATCTCAACTAAACTATCAACAACAAATTTTAAAAGCTTCTGATCTGCAATGGGTTTTCGATAATATTACTCAAAGATAAATTTACCTTTTCAAAAATTATAGTCAAAGTGTAGCGAGCTTGTACTTATACATACATTTCCAGCCGCACTTAAAAGTATTGAACCACAAACACAATTCAATTAGCATAAAATCTAAATCTCTTCAATCAGGTAATTACAACTATTTATTTTTTATAAACTCACTTCCAGTTTAATGCATAAAATAAACCTTCCAGACACACAAAATAAACGAAACACTATCATCATCATCATCATCATCAACAACAATGCATGGTTTAATTAGTTTATTCTGTACCAATAAAAAATTCATTCAAGAAATATGAATCGGAAATACGTTTGCCTCTAAGGCAAGTCGTGACTTTAAGAAGGAAATAATAATAACAATAATAATAACAATAAGTAGAAATTTAAGAACCAGAAAAAGAATCGAACAGAATTAAGAAGAGTGAAGAAAAAAAAAATCTTAAAGATGAAGAAGTGAATAAAAAACCATAAGAAATTTCGATTTGCTTTAATTTGACTATAGACAGTTTTTATTGTATGTGAAATGGAAAAAAGTTCATTCACAAATTATGATTATATTAGAAAGAGATAGACAAAAGTTATATGTATCTCAGTTCGGTCTAATTATTTGTGGTTCAAGATATTTGCAGCTACCAATTTTCATTTATTGAGGTCAATGAAGACTGAATATTGTTTGTTTCATTTACCACAACAGGAGCGATATCAACTGAACGCCTAAATAATGTCAACAAATTTTTTCTCATAGTATTATTGGAAGACTTTTTTTTAAACTCAACCCGAACCAAGATTTTTTCTAATGGCGGGACTATGTGTAGCTTATTTTATTCATTTTTATGGAACAAATATCTAACTAATATAGGTAACTCTACGTTTACTAACGTAATTCTTCTATTTCATAAGAGAGACTTTTAGAAGTTGAAGGTTGATGCATATAATCGTGTGCCCCAAAACAAGTATTATCGTCTGCACTAACAAGATCAGCCTCAATTTTATCTCTCCAGTTTTTAATGGCATGTGAATATAACCAATCAAATGAATTCAAATAAAGTGAGAGAAGCATATCGGTAAAAGTATTACCATAATGTAAGTACTACCAACGACGCATGGAGGGATCAGTTTTTGTTGATTTGTAATTTCAAAGATCTTTTAGAGAATGAGTCTGTGGAAGTGGAATTTTCAAATTTTTAATCTGGCTATAAGAATGCTGTTCAAAAGTTATTATTTTTAGGACGATGTCGTAAGTTTTTCAATAGCGAACAACTTCTTTTAGTTTATAAATCTTTTATGCGTCCCTACATGAAATACTGTTCTCACATATTGGGTGGAGCTTACCTGGGTAGTCTAAATTGCCTTAATTCTGTATAGCGTAGAGCTGTTAAACTCATTGGTAACTCAAGTCTTACTAACGGTCTTGAATCTTTGCAGCACAGAAGAAATGTTGCTGATTTGACTATATTTTATTAATATTTTATGGATGAACGAGCTTTTGAAGAGATCAAATCGATTTTACTTAAATCTGCAATCTTTTCGCGTCACACTAGAGCAACTGTATTGGCCCATCCCTTTACGGTTCAAATAATTAGGTGTAGGACAGTAGCCTTCTAACGTGACTTTTTCAACAAAGTCTCTCATATTTGGAATGCCTAACCTTTCTGGGTTTTCCCTGATGACTTTAATCCTCAAAGGTTTAAGTTATCCATGCTTATCCCTAGTTGGCATGGTATCTTCGGATATTTAGAAACATTAATTTATAATTTATTATAATCAACACTAAACATGCCTAAGTTTGAATCAAACAAAACTCTTTTATGTTTGATGAACGGATGTGACAACCCCTTATACTCCAACCACTGCTATTGGCATTCAAGTTAACGTGATATATGACATAAAACTGACAATAGCAGTGAGATGTCCATAGTGAAGGTGATATCTTAGGGGTTCAAGCGGATAAGCTTGAGTCAAATCTAAATATTAGTTATGGCGTATTCTTTGGTGATGACACGCTATTGTTTGCTCGAAGGAACTAACCTTCATATAAATGTACCTGGGCTGTCATTATTTATAATGAACACTGTGTATACCTGATAGTGGAATCACTATCTAGAACATTAGAGAAATTGCGTGCCATGAGATTTTTAATTTCCGGCTGGCTTCAGTCGATGAATTTGAATATCTTTTTCCTCAGCCCTGTACAAATACTGAATTCTACGCAAACGTTTCAAGTGAAGACGGATTCAAATGAGCAAAGAATAGGCACTCTGACGACCCCAAATGAATAAACTGTAAATTAAAATAATAAAACAACCAATCATTGCGCCAATGGTCTTGCCGATTGTTGAATTCAAACTAATAAAATTAATAAAGCACAAGTGTTATGTATTCATTACAGTAATTACCAAAAGTGATGCAAAACTTTTCTTTCTATTAGTTGTTATAAACAATTCAAAAAGAACATTCACGATGTCATTCCCCTTTATTTTGTTGTTTCACTGTCAAAACATGACAATCAATAACACGATGACTAATTTCAATGCTCTTAATTTCCTTAAATTCGACTAATAACCAAATTTAATTAATCTGTCAAGATTAACATCTGTTACAGCTCCAAACTCGTCCATATTTATTTAAACCACAGCTGTTGTATGAATATAATTCGAAATATAGTAATATAAACTTTGCAATAATGTCAATGTTGATGTACAAAAAAATAATAGTGACATAAAAACAACAAAAATACAGATAAAAAAATATGGTTTTTATGACATTGGCATTCTATCAGTATTAACTCGTTTATGCTAAATGTTCGGCCATTTTTTCCCTTTCACCTTTCCAAAAGCGCATGATTTACAACTTCTTGATTTGTATTTATAATATTCGTAGCATAATTAGCAGAATGTTTGCCATCCAAATATTTTCTTACTAATTCTTTTTCAGCTTCATAACGCCACCAATGTAATACAGAGTTAACCGTTAACCTGCAAACAGAGTTAACCAATAGTAACTATTATAAATACCCACCATTTTGGTTCATAACCAGTAATAAACATTTCATCTTCGTTTTCATCAAGACTGACGCTATGCCACACGTGCTGTACCCTGACCAAGAAATTGTACTAATGTAATTTTTAACCCCCTAAGGTTTTATTTGTTTAAAAAAATTTATGTTTGGTTGAACTATTTGTTTGAAAAATTTTGTGCCGAAAATAATTCTTTTAAAAAAATGCTCCGATTTTCTTGAAACTTTGATGATCGTTAGTATAATAAAAAAAAACTAACACGTGTTTTTTATTTTTTTATTTTCTCACTAGTTCTAAGCTACAGGGTGGCTCGAACTTTTTTAAGAAACATGAAAGTTAAAAGTTAAATTGTGCTCGAACGGGTGAACCGATTTTAATAATTTTTTTTTTGTTTGAAAGGTACTTAAATTAGGCTTTTTAAAAGTACTATACTGATAAAAAAAAATTATATTTTATATTAGTTTTAAGCTTTTAAACCTTGCGATTTAAAAAAAATCTTAATTTTTTGTTTTATTTTTTTATGTTTGAAAGATTTATTTTACTGTAAATTTAGATTTACTAAAAACTAGTGCAGGGATTCTATTGAACTTTTTTTGTTTTAAAGGCATTAAATTTTAATACATAAAACATATAGTTTTATGTGTTAAAATAAATTATGTGCTTGAAATGATTACTTATTTATTTGAATTGAATAACTATATATATGAGGCATTCTTTGCAACTCGGAGACCCCCTGCTCTTCAGAATGATTTAGGTTTTTCAGAAGGTTTATGGGCAAAAATTGTAGCTTATTGTCTCTTGTTTCCAATGTCGTGTGCCCCTTTTCAAAATTCAAAATGGTAGAATAAATATGGCGGATATAGGCTTACGGCCTCATTCTGAAAGTATAGCAGTTTAGAATTGCCAGCACAAATTTTAAATATCAACATATGCGTTCTTGGACGAAGAATGTTGGTAGTTTATTTATTTTTTTTACTTATTTTTATTTATTTTTATTTATTTATTTATTTATTTTTTTATTTACTTACTTGCCTACTTACTTGCGTATTTATTTATTTAGTTATTTATTTATCTATTTATTTATTTATTTCTTTAATTATTTATTTATTTATTTATTTATTTATTTATTTATTTATTTTTTTATTTATTGTTTTATTTATTTAGTTATTAATTAATTTATTTACTTTTTTATTTATTTATTTATTTATTTTTTATTTTTTCTATTTATTTATTTATTTTTATATATTTTTATTTGTTTTTATTTATTTATTTATTTTTATTTATTTTAATAATTTTTATTTATTTTTATTTATTTTTATTTGTTTTAATAATTTTTATTTATTTTTATTTATTTTTATTCATTTATTTATTTTTATTTATTTATTTATAAATTTTAAGTTTTTTCATTTATGTTATTTATTTTTATTTTTTTTATTTATTTATTTTTATTTAATTTTATTTATTTTTATTTATTTTTATTTATTTATTAATTTATTTATTTATTTTTCTATTTATTTATTTATTTATTTATTTATTTTTATTTATTTATTTATTTATTTATTTTTGTATATTTTTATTTATTTTTATTTATTTTTATTTATTTATTTATTTTTATTTATTTTAATAATTTTTATTTATTTTTATTTATTTTTATTTGTTTTAATAATTTTTATTTATTTCTATTTATTTTTATTCATTTATTTATTAATTTATTTATTTATTTTTTTATTTATTTATTTTTTTATTTATTTATTTATTTATTTATTTTGAAGTTTTTTGTAGAAAATTACTTTTAAAAAAATCGGCTATATATACCGAAAGATTGTTAAGGAAATTATAGACAAAACTTCTATAATTTCCAAAAAACATCTCCAAGGTGCAATTTTCCAGGTTTTTTGTAAAAAGTTAATGAATATTCTAAATTATGGAAGAAAATTGGGAAAACGGGAGATCTGTTATTTGTTTTTTTTTTTAATTTTATATTTTTATATTTACGAGCCGCCATCTTGAATAAAAAATTTAACACCACTCGGAAGTTGAAACTACTTATAATTATCAACATGCTAAGTAAAACAACACATCTGTTGATATTTTAAATTTGTGTTGGTAGCCAAATTTCTATACTTGCAGAGTGAGGCCGTAAGCCTGTAGCTGCCATATTGATTCCACCATTTTATATATATATTTATGAAAGAGAAGAAAACGATACTTTTTGAAATCACCATGTTTGAACAAATAAAATTTTAAAAAATCATCTAAAAATATGAATATTTTTTGTTAAAGTAATATTTTCATAAGGCGTCACTATGTACCTTTTAAAAAAAAAATTTATTAAAATCGGTTCATTCGTTCGATCACAGTTTTGAAATGAAGTCAAGTGATTCCATGAATTTAATTTATTTTGTTATCACGAGTCTAACTCGTGATTGTCTTAGAAAGTAAAATAAATTTCTACGAGTCAGACTCGTGATTGTTTCACACTCAGAGAATTTTGTTAGTAAATTTAATAACCGCCCGTTTTAAAAATGTGTAATAAGTTATTTTATCAATCTGATAACGATTTTTATTAAAGTAATTGCCACATTCGTTCGATTAAAACATTTTGTTATTATTTTCATAAAAATGTTTATTAAAATAAAAATACGGTCAATATTATTAAAAAAATCACAACGGTTGATTAAACTAATAACCAATTTTTATTAAAATAATGAATTCGGACAGTCAAAAAAAAAAATCATGTGATTAACGTAGAGCTATTAAAATAAAAACATAAATTATTATTTTTGTAGTTAATTTTAATAACCATTTTATTAGATTAATCATTGACGTTTTTACTTTCAAAACGTAGGTTATTAGATTAATAATAGTATACATTACTCTAACTTTAGGTTATTATTTTTAATAAAGATTAATAAAATCTTGGTAAGAATCACAGTTTATATACAGACGCTAAATAAACAACTTTAAAAAATATTTAAAAGTTTTGTGAAAAGTTAAAAGTGTTGTTAAAAAAATTGAAAAAGTAAGATTCTTTTATTAAACGATAAGAAATTTGATTTAAAACAAAAACAAATAGTTGGCAGGTAAACGAGTTCATACGTTTGGTATGTGAAACTTTGTAAATTTTTGTGCTGTCTATTTCGTTTTTAAAAAAATTGGTTTTTCAGTTCCTGAAGCAGATTCATCAGAACATGTAGAAATTTTGTTCGATGAACAGAGTAGTTGGGCTGAAATTGAGTCTGCATGGGACAGGACTAAACAACGGAGACTCAGCGAAATTTAAAAATTAAAATCAACCTCGGAAATTTTAACCTAATGGAAGCAATTTAAATTATCGCTTGGTTATAAACTGGTAATTAATAATTCAATATTAGTATATTTCAATAACATTTTAATTATAATAATATTCCTTTTAAAATTTTCAGATAGAGATTTATTTCAAAGCGGAAACATTAAAAGCCAGCGATTTTGGTTGTAAATTACCAACATTTATTTAGAAAACTCAGCCCATTTTTTAAGAACAAATTAAAGATGAAAAGTTAAGAGAGATTGTTGAAAAGCTTCGCAATACATAGAATATACGACAGAAAGTAAGTTTTTTAAATTTGTTTTTTTTTGGCTCCAAAAACTTGAAAAACAGAATTCCATTCAAATTTTACAGCAACAGAATTTTTTGCGGTCAAATTTGTATGAAATTCTGTTTCTGTTTCTGATGTATTTGAATATCCAACTGCAAGTTAATAAGTTGTTTTTGGACATGTCATTTGTAATTTTTAGGGTTCCGTTTTTTATACGGAATACTTGGTGAGAGTACAATGTGTTTTTCACATTATGTCGATTATCTCGTGAACCATTGATCCGATGAACTTAAGATTTGAGGTGCTTATAAAACTAACCTATCCACACAAGATAACGGGTTAAAAATAAATAAAGTTGTGTTCGTTTGTTTTACAGAGGTACGATGTAAAGCCTTTGAGAACATTTTAAGAGCTTGCAACTAATTTTAGATCTAGTTTTACTAGTAAATATTTTTCAAATTAATATTGACGTAGTAAACACCATTGCAAATAAACAATTTTGATTTCTACACCGTTTCCTGTTCCTAAAAATTTTAAATTATCAAATTTCTTTTCTCCGTCAAATATTTTTCAACAATCAGAGAAAGAACTTGAGGAATGGTCTAGTTATCATATTTTTATTGCTTTTTTAAAAGTTTGACAGATGGCAATTTAAACTAAACTAAATTAAAATATGTTTATGAGATTAAAAGATTTATTTTGCAATCTACGCTGTAAACTCATATTAAATATGACAAGATGCAAATTAATATACTATCTTCTAGTTTGCTATGTCACTGTAAATGCGCTATAAGTAACAATTTTTGTGTCATTTTTAATCAATGTATAGTAGAATTTTTTTGCCAGCGAACACGAAATTTGTTTGTTATGCGCATATTGTTTGCACATGCGCATATTGTTTGCACATTCAGTGTCTCGATTAAAATATTGAAAAAAACTATTACGGTCCCATTGAAATGGACAAAAAAAACACATAAAATAATAAATTACTATTGAAATTCAACCAATTATAATAGAAAACCAAAAACTAGTAAAAATATTAATGATTTTGTAGGCAATGTAACAAAATTTTGATAATTAAAAATAATTATAATAAAAATAACGACGCCTATGGAAACAAATATCACAACAAATAAATGGTACGAACTAGAAGTAAAAATTTAACTAATATAATTGTTTTGAAAACAAATTTATCCCAAAATAAATAATACATATCTGTTTTACTTTTTGTCTCATCTTTTATCTCTTGCTGCGTCGTATCCGTCAAAAATTCGCGGGCAAAAAAATTCTACATAGATGTGATTGACATTTACTATTGAGGTCTACGATTAAATATTTATTCTGTTATGCGTCAATAGTCTGGCGATATAAAGACTTTACAACACAACTTTATGTCATTTATTTTTGATATTGTGTTCTTTTACATTCACGGAACCCTTGGCGAGCGAATTTTATTCGCACTTGTCCGACTTTTTTTGAGTGAAAACAATTACACCTATTCAATGTTAGAGTCTGTTATAATATAATTATTTTTCTGTTTTATATTATTTAGATGGTATTCTGCTATCAACTATGTATTTACTGCACAGGATTCTCCGTCCAACCAACAAAGCTTGAGATTCGAGATTCTCAAAACAGTTTGGCCATTATAGGTGAAACTTTTAAAAATCTTGAAGAGATATTACAAAATTATTTGGATCAAAAATTACCAATTCAGCCTCTTTTGTTAAATACTGGATCTAGAACTAAGCCAATACTAGTATGTTTTGATAATGTACGGTATGAAGTTTATACATCATGGAAAGCAGTTGATGTGCGCTTCAAAATATTTTATTTATTCAACTTAAAATATCCGCAATCAGCAACCAATTTTGGAATTTTATCCAAAGTATTTTTATACATTGAAAGGCGAAAAAGAAATAGCACATTATTCGATCAATTTGTTGATTGATTGGTTAAATTAAAATCAATAATATATATTATTAGTTTAACTATGTAAATTTATTTTTTAATTAATAATTAATAAAAAATATAGTAAAATATAATATATTTTACTATATTTTTTATTTTATATACGAACATAGTTTCCCTTTTTTTCTTTTAATTTTTGTCACATATAAATTTAAAAATACTTTAAAACAAAATTATGAATTATTTTAAAATTAAAACTGTGAAATATAAATACTTTAAAATTAAATGAAAATAATTGAAATATGTATATAAAATTGTTAATAAAAAATTTATGTTCTCTTTTATTTAAAAGTGTAAAATATAATTTCCATTATTAATTTAATAAGTTCCATTATTAATTTAATAACATCTAATTATTAATTTAATAAGTTCTATTATTAATTTTAAAGCATCTTATTATTAATTTAATAAGAACCTTTTATTAATCTAATTAGATTGTATTATTAATCTGATAATATAATATTATTTTAAAAACAACTTTATTATTCTAATAATATATGTCATTTATCCAATGGATACCTAATATGAATGTAATCCATTATGTTATTAATTCAATAAGAATTTTTATAAATATAAAAGCGATCGTTTTTAGATTTAAAATTTTAATTTTTTTTGTTAGTAAATATTACGAACAAATAATATTAGTTTAATAATGCCTGTAATTACGAAATTAGTGAAAATAATCACAAGTTGTGATTAGCTGTATAATAATCACCAAATTATTAATCTAATGGCTATTTTGATAGTTTTTAATAACAGAATTCTCTGAGTGCACAAAGCAAAATAAATGTCCACGAGTCAGACTCGTGATTGATGCACAAGGGGTTAATAATGCAATTGATATTCCCAATAAGAAAAATAACATAAAATATGGCATTAAAAATACTGATACATGCCTTTCTAATTCTCATGGAATAAATATAGAATTACACTTCGTTATATTGAGCATTTTGATTATTTTAGAATACCAACAGCTTCATATTTACTCGAAAAATATAAGTAATCCATTAAATATTTTTCACTTTTCGAATCCATTGTTAAATTAACAAAAAATCATTTTTTTTGTTTTAACTTTTAACAAAAAAAAGTTTGTAATTACCAAAACAAATCTTTATAAATTTATCAAACCCTTTTCGATTTTATAAGAAATGACAACTAAAATGAAATGCCACTTTAATATTGTACATCACTTACACCTATTTTCTTTAGTAAAAAAAAAACACTCATGCACTAGGGATGGAAAGATTTATAGAAAAATCGATTCTCGATTCCTACTTCGTTTTTGTACATTTCGATTCTCAGAACCGATTCTCCGGCTGCAAGAGTCGATTCTTTCGATTTTAATCGATTCCTATGTTAAGAAAACTAGCTTTAACTGAAACAAAATTAAAATTTATATTTCATTGATTTACATTTATTCAAAATAAATTTTAGACAATCAACTTATGAAAACCACATATGTATTTTCTGCAACCGATCTTAAGAAAAGTAGCATATTCAAATGATCAGGCGTTAATCGACTTCGAATCTGATCTGCAATCAGACCATAGTATGGAAATAAACGCTCACATGGTTCATGGTTGACGTGGGTATATTGTTGATAAATTTGGGTATTCATTTTCGAGTGTTTTCTATGTGATAATTGGATTCGGATTACTTTTTCTGTCGACTGTTGGCCGATTAATGCATTGTTTTAATTCAATCGGCAACCCGCTTATATACTTCATCAGTCATCACTGTCATTATTTTGATGGTTTTGTTGCATAGTGTTGTCTAAAAAATCCCAAATACCATTACCATTTGAAGAGCGTTGATGATATGCTGTGTATTCACTTTCATGATCAACCGCAACACTTTTTGTTAGTTGAATTTCTTTTTTCAAGCAATCGCACATGTAGATAATTAGTTTGAACAAATTAATTGTAAAAGCATGACGAAGAAATGTTTTTTAAACTCAAAGATTCTATGTGATGAACACATACCGAGAATAGTCACAGCACGCGCAGAGTTGTAAATATTTTGAAATTTTATTTTTTTACATCGGGAGTCGAGCAGCGTAGCAATAGCATATAACTTCACGGTTTCTAATGTAAAAAAAATCGAATCCTAAGAATCGATTCTTGATCGACTTTGAAAATTAAAAATCGATTCTTTATAATTGATTATTTTAACAGAAAAGTCGATTGTCGAGTAGAATCGGAATCGACTTTTTCATCCCTATCATGCACTTATGAATGTTTAGGTTAGGAATGTTCAGGTTTATTCACCTCAAAAACCACCATGTGTAAATTTAAACCACTTTTTCACAATTTGATTCGAGAATTAAATTAGTTTTGATATTAACTTTACTCGTGACGATGTTTGTTTGATTTCTCATGAAAAAACTATAATTTGATATAATAAAAGTGCAAATTTGCTTTTTACCTTATAGAGCAGTCAAAATAGCTTTTTGCGAGGAAAAAATTAGTAACAGAATGAAAACTATTGAATAAATAAGAAAATATTGTGCAAATGGTGGGAAACATAAATTAAACGTGATCTGAGTTACGGGGGTGAAATGGATTGATCTTTTAGGGATAGAAAATGGTTTTTCATGATTTTCAGCGAACTAGAGCTTCTATCGAAAAAGTTTTAAAAGCTGTAGGTAATAAAAAGGTCTATAACTTTTGTACCGGCCATTTTTTCACATAACCTATAATTTGCCATGAAAATAGAAAAAACCGAGAAAAAACGAAACGAAAAGATCGTTTTTAATTTTTATCTCCCACAAACAAATTTTTTTTTTACAAAATTAAGTGAAAACGTACCTTATTATGTCGCTAATACGCTGTAACTTTTTGGAATCACAATATTTCTTTTTACGTTTGATTTTGATTTTAAACCAAAAAAGTGACCTCATTTTTACACTAAAATTCTCCTGTGCTGGAAACAGTTTTTTCAAAAATATATCAGTAATCTTTATTTTTGTTGAAACGTCTACTTTTAGATCGTGTAAAAAAATCAACATTACCATGGAAAAAATTTATATTTTTTAAAGATTTCAACGGTAAATTTTAACAAATAATGAATATTTTTAAACAATCATTGAAAATAACTCTTTAAAATCAAGTTTATTCAGTTTTTCGCATTTCCTTGAAAATGTTTCCGTGTTTATGTTATGTTAATGTTTATATTTTTTACATCATCTAAAAGTAGATGTTTCGACAAACATAACGAATAAAGTTTTGAAAAAACTGTTTCCCATACAGAAGAATTTTCGTTTGAAAATGAGGTCACTTTTTTGGTTTAATATAAAAATTAAACGTAAAATTAATAATTTGATTGCAAAAAACTACGGCCTATTAGGGACATAATACGGTAGGTTTCCACCGAATTGTGTGCAAAAAAAAATTTTTTTGGGGGGAGATAAAAATTAAAAACGAAAAAGCCTTTTTCTCAGTTTTTTCTATTTTCTCGGCAAATTATTGGTTATGTGAAAAAATGGCTTGTATAAAATTTATAGATCTTTTTATTACCTACAACTTTTGCTTTAAACTTTTTTAGATAGATGCTCTAGTTTTGCTGAAAATCATGAAAACCATTTTCTAACCCTAAAAACTGTCCCCATTTCACCCCCGTAACTCGGATCACTTTTAATTTATGTCTCCCATCATTTGCGCAATATTTTCTTATTTATCCAATAGTTTTCATCCTGTTAATAATTTTTTCCATTTTTTGTCTGTTTTTAAGGTATCTAGACTACTGGTATATTATTTAGCCAACCATTTTTCCTTTTATTAATTTTTATTTTTGTTGTTTACATTCACACAAAAAATTTCATAAAAAAATTGATTTGTAATAAAAATTAAATTTTAATTTAATTGATCTATCAGTTACACTAACAAAATTTGATTAGTTTTTTCTAATTAGAACACCACACTAACGAAAACAAACAAATTAACTTTTTTCTGATTATTTTAATTTCAATTATGCTATAAATTGTACTAACTTATTTATACATAAAAGAATATTTGAAAGAAGTTTAATATAACACTACTTTTTTAATGCCAAAAATTTTGTTTGCAATCTAAAATAAATCAAATAATTCCTTGAATTTCAACCCTTAAGGTTTCCGGGTTTTCACGGAACTCTCACAATATGTATACTCATCCAAGTATATACCGGTCAAAACTCAACGAAAGACAACAAACAAAAATGAAAGAAAAAAAAACTACTGAATTCATTATTTCGCATGGATATAACGAACGATAAGAATTATATTCACTGCGTAGAATCGGCAAATACCCTTTAAAACGCTGATGAAATTATTCTACAGACAACTGCTTCGTAACACATTGATGGAGGAATTGCATCAGATGATCAAGGAATATGCCGCTAGCCGGATTATTGACGACTATTACGATTATTATTTTATACGTCTTATTTATTTTAATTTCCCCCACCCTATCATGAAATATTGGCCTAAGTCGTATATTATTATGTGATAGGATTTATTACTTAGTTATCCATTCAAGAAAAGAAAAACAGAAACATTTCGTTCTAAGGTGTTGAACGCATTTGATAGAACCTAGGTCTTAAACAGGATTTTTGTGTTGTTGTGACCAATATTATAAAACTACAACAGAGCACATAAAAACAAAAAATATCCCGAAAAAAAGTACAACACCAATACATTCGAATTTCTAAATTAATATAAAAATTACCGTATATCAGGAACAAAGTTTTTTAACGCATTGTTTAAAATAATGACATTCCTCGGGCATAATAAATCAAATTAATTTTTTCAATATATATTATTAAAAGTTTTACAACCCGGTCTGGGTTAAGGATTTCGACATAGTTTTCGGCAAAAAACTTTTATGGGGACATGGTTTTTAGTTTTAAGCAGCGATGTATATCAAACATAACTTTTTTTATAGTACATGTATTTTTTATATCTGTTTAGATATGTATTACAAAACTAAAACGAAACATCAATACGTTGTCGTAATACGAAAAGATTATACAATCAGCAAACTACTCAAAAACACCTCCATTTAGCGTTTTGCGAAAATATTTCAAAATCTCAAATTCATATTCCTTTCAAAATTCCAAAAATATTGTAAAAATTAAAAAAAATCAAAAACTCAAACTTTTTTCCAACAAAATTCTAGAAAATATTTCAAAAGTTATTACAAAATCAAAGATTAAAACTTTGTTCAAAAAATCTAAAAATATTGCATAAATTATAACAAAATCAAAAATTGTAACTTTTCCCAAAGCTATAAAAATTATAATAAAATCAAAAATTTAAAATTTTTCAAAATTCTAAAAATATTACAAAAATTCTTACAAAATCAAAAATTGAAACTTTTTTCAAAATTCTAAAAAAAAATATGTAAAATTCAAAAATTTTTTTTTCTAAATTCTAAAAATATTCCAAAAATTAGAATAAAATCAAATATTTAAACTTTTTCTATATTCTAATAATATTCCAAAAGTTCTTAAAAATTCAAAAGTTCAAACTTTTTCAAAAATTCTAAAAATATTGCAAAAATTATAACAATTTCAAAAATTGAAACTTTTTTCAAGATTCCAAAAATTATAATAAAATCAAAAATTTAAAAATATTGCAAAAATTATAACAAAATCAAGTATTGAAACTTTTTCCAAAATTCTATAAATATTGCAAAAATTATACAAAATCAAAAATTGAAACTTTTTCCATAATTCTAAAAATATTGCAAAAATTATTACAAAATCAAAGGTACAAACTTTTTTCATAATTCCAAAAATATTTCAAAAACTATAACAAATTCAAAAATGTCCAATTTCATTTTCAATTACATTTACGTGACGTCATAAAAACAGCTACATTATTTCCCCAAAAAATTGGCTAAATAAATAAATAAAATCATTTTTTGACAAACTCGACATTATTTTTTTGACAAACTTATGATGCCATAATTCTCTATAATAATAATAAAATTTCATGTCATACAAATAATCAATTTTATTTTTTTCCAAAAAATTGGGTAAAAAATAAATAAAAATCTTTCTTTTGACACACTTGACAATATTTTTTTGACAAACTTATAATGCAATAATCTGGATTTTGGTCTCACATACCAATCCCGACCATCAAGATTTCTTCAAATTCAATGTTCCTACTCGTAATCACTTAAAATGAAAGTTTTATAAGCAAAAAATATGCAAATTTTCTTGTTTTGACACACTTGACGAGTTTTTTGACACAGTTCCGGTACAGTTCGTCACATCATCGTCTTTTCGGCTCTTTCCATTGAGTAAACCTCACAACACATCGTCTTTTCGGCTCTTTCCATTGAGTAAACCTATTTTTAGAAAAAAAAGTTTTTGAAATCCGTCCAGCGGTTTTCTAGATTTCGTAGGCTGGACGGCCGACAGACAGACATACATTTTTATTTACTTTTTTAGAATCAGTAAGTCCTGATAGAAAGTGGGGGAAAGAATTTCAATTTTAGCTCTTGAATGTAATACTTAGGTCTTGCAGACCGAAGTAATATAAAATTGAATTTATTTTAACGCAAATAATTTTCTCAAGCCAGAAAACAATGTAATTCAACTATTTTCCAACCTCTCGATAATTATTTATTCAATGGTTCCAACAATGCTAATTTTTAAACGAATTATTTTCTCGGTTCCAAATTCTCTTTGATAAAAACACTATAATTTTGATTGGCCGGAATTATTTATTCGAATAATTATTTGGTTTCTGTTATGAACAATCGCATAATTCGAAATAGTTCAACAATCAAATAACTCGTTTGTTTTTTCTCTCGATTGTCCCCATCAATATAATATTACAAGCCTGCTCATTTTAATGAACTCGAGATGTTTAATTGTTTGGCATGTGCATGACCTTTTAGCCACCAAGCTATAAGTTTTTAGAAAATATGCTCCTAAATATTTCAAATATTCAGTTTTGCTGGTGTTGCAGCATAAACCGAAGTTTAGCAGTTTTTTCAAGCGATGGGAGACTATCGTTATTATCGTATGGTTAAAATCTAATTAAAACTGGTGAATGATCAATTTGTGCATCTAATATTTTTTCCGGGTATATTCGAAAAGTTTAGCTTTGATCTGTGGTTGTACGGTCGATGATAAGTATTAAATTCACGAAACAAATTTCAAAATCTTACCCCAACCTGTTCTTGCACACATGGACAAGTTGGGTAAGATTTCGAAAATGTACGCAACCATAATGCTCCAAGTTTCAACAATGTAATAGGCTCATCAAAGGTTGGAGCAGTATGTAGAAGATCGTCCAAATAGACAAATATCCTGTCAAGGTACTCGTCTGAAAACATTTTGTGCATTTGTCGACTTATAGTTTGTTGAGCGTTACAGAAACCAAACGCCATTACCGCAAACTAATATTAAGATCTATCCGGGACTATAAAAGTGGTCTTCGACTTAGAATTGTCGTCAAGCGGTATTCGTCAAATTCAAGTCTAAGCTAGATATGAATTTGGTGTTCTCCAACCGACATAAAACACCATCAATTAAAGGTAGAGCTTAGACACCCTTGACATCCTGGGAAGCACCACGGACTCTCATTTTCTTCCAACAGACCCAATTGAAGCACCCGATTTAATTCTTGATTTATTAGTATAACAGGAGTGGCCAATCAGCTGTGTCTTATGTCTATCTGTAGATATAAGAAATTTGTGCGTCGCAATCCTTGCTGAACGGAGAAAGGAAACAGAGAAATGTTTTTCTGAAGTTTTTTCTATTGTTGTTTTGAAAGATGATGATCAGAAGGTTCAACAAGATTTGTAACGGCAGTGTCACTTTGCTTAATATCAAATTTAGGTGGTAAGTTTAACTCATTTACCTATAAGAAGGTTATATCGAACAGCTTAAAAAGTCGATTCAAAGAGACAGAAGTTGCGACAGATTAGGAATGATTTGCTAAAGATTTCAATAGTAACATAAGGTCTACCGTCAATAGCGGAGGATATTACAGAAAAACAAATTTGTTTTTAAATTTTTCGTTTTTCCCTAAAGTATACTCAAGCACTGGTGAAATTGTTTTGTTTAGCTGCCGATGAAATATGGAATTAAAAGAACTGGAAATATTTACCGGTTCTTCTTTTGGTACTTCATCTCTATGCGTGAGAGAATCCTGAAGGTCAACTCCCGTTGGCACCAATCCTTCCGTTACCAGTTTCCCTATACACCCAGTTTTCATTTCCACATACGAACCGGAATTTATGAAGGGGAACCTTACAACGTTGGAAATTATGTATGCCCAGAACTTTTGTAATGCCAGCATACACTAATTGGCTTGGCATAGAGTTGTGCATTTGAAGTTTGTCGGGAGTACGATGTGTTTGGATTTCTATTTTTAAGAGTGCATATTGTTTTGGTCACTAGATGTGGATCGTACTTATCGTATCTTTGTTGGTTGCAAAAAACTTCCTTGTTAACCAAGGGTTGCGCTGGTGAGAAAAACCTGGAATCAAGTGACTTGAGTCGATATATTACTGAATGAGTACTAAAACTACTACTAGATGGTTGTACTTCATGACATTCATGGACATATCGCCCTTTACTAATTGAGTTAAACTCTCCCCAAAGTACTCTTCAGTTCTTTCCATAACTGCTCCACTCGACGATACTTATATACCAATTGGTTGATGGAATGAAATTCTCTATTCACAAATTTGTCACGTAAACCAGATCTCATATTGTTAAATATAGAATTGATAAAATTTCAGAATTGAGTATATGGGAATTTAAGATTGCAAAGCAATTCTCATAACGTCATCCATAAATTCGAAAAATGATTCTTTAGGATATTCTTGTTTTTGTTGTTCTAAAATACGTTTAACGTGTCTTTCGTTTAACGGCATTTAAAAACGCTCTACTAGGTAATATTTCAAGTGCTCCAAACTGATTTTTAAGTTACCATTCCTTTACCGTTCCAATCCGTTAAGATTTAAGCAGCTTCAGCCATGCGTTCCACACAAAATGGAAAATGTTCGACATGAAAATCGTAAGTGTTTCCTCTATATCTTAGGTTCCAAAAACTGACGGTTTGCATCAAATGGTGGTTTTTAATTTTACTAGAATTCTGAGCGTTAAGTTTAAAGTAAGAACTCAAATAAACATTTATAACCACAAATAAAAACACAAGATTTTATTTTTGGTACAGGTCTCTACCCAAAACAAAAAAAAGTAACCATAATAGTTTTCTTCCATAAACTATAATATATTAAACCGTTTCCTTCCACAGACCAAAGACCTGACACCTTGAAATAGGTAGTTGCAATCGCTTTAATTGTTATCAAAGAAAATTAATTGAAATTACACATTCCATCGTTTGACGGTTCTTAAGTCCATTTGATTATTTTTTTTCCGATTCACACTTTGCCAATAAATTTGAATTTAATTAATAAAACAACATTAATGCAGAAAAAGGTTGAATTAAATTAACAACAGTGTGAAATGGAGAAGAATTAACATATTCACTTTTTTCAAAGGATGTTGAGATAACCTTTTTATTATCTCAACAATACACCTTCCTTCATTAAAAGATTAACATAATTTTGCGGACGTTATGTATCTATAAAAAGGTTCACCCATTAGTTAATTATTTTTGTTTTCATAATGATGAAAAATTTGATTTTAAATTTTAAAATTTTTTTTGTATTTTACATTTTGGTAAAAAATTAGCCGATAGATAAGCAGCCGGTAATTATGCTATGTTATAACCCACTTAGACATTGTTGTGTAGATCTCACAATATGTCAAGTACTATAAACAGGAAGAGATATAATTTCATCAAAAATCTAAAACTCTATCACCGATAACTGTTATTTATTTATTTAATCGGCTCTATTACCATTGTATCAATTATATGAATATACAAAAAAAAAATTTGAAATTCAACTCAAGTAGTTTTTACAACAGCAAACTGAATTATTGTTATTGATTCCATACAGATTATGATGAATTTAATTTATTTGTATTTTTATCTCAAATAAATTTATGAACACAAAAAATAATTGATCGAATGAGTATTGAAATCAATAGACCAATTGGAATTCAATGGAAATTAAAGTAGGAGACATTTATTGGTACGTGAACTGGATTTATAACAACAGAAATTAAAATATTTTGTTTTTTGTATACATATTACAAAATTGTATAAATTTTGCTTTTATATGAACGTTGAAGTTTGATTTAAAGTGAAATTGTGGTTGTTGTATTATTGATGCTTTGTTGAGATGATGATCAGAAAATATTAACGAAAATTGGTAAGTTTAAAGCAATGAAAGAATCTGATTATATGGATTTAGTATTCAAACAAAATCTCACATGAGCCAATATATAAGATGGAGTACATAAAAATATAGCAAAATAGGATGGAAGGATGGAGCAATATAGAATATAAAAAATGATAAAATAGGTAGTAAGCCATTCTTTTGCCAATTTAATCCAAATAGTGACATATTCTCTTATCATGTTAGGCGTTGTCTTAATAAGAGGTCAAGTCAAGTTATGTAACGAACAACAAAAAACTGTTCAGTAGACATTTTCTTTTAAAATCTACAACAAACAGTTCTCACACATTCATTTCGTACTATCAAATTCATTTCATAAATAGTATCTGTCCATATATGACGTTCCACTGTAATGCATATCCTTTATATTAAAACATTTAACTGATCTTATATTCGATGTTTAAAATAAAATGTTTTTTATTTATTTTATGTGAAACAAATATATTTTTTTTGTTACTCAGATATTAAAATAGAGATAGTTTATTCTGCATAGGTGTGTTGATCTTGTCATCATTAATAAGTTTTTTTCAATGTTATAAATGAGATTGTTCGTAATATTAATTATTGGTAAAATTATGAAAGACCTTGTTATTTTAATTTGATAGTATGAGACGGTGAATGGCAAAATTTGGATAATTTTTCTCTGTCTGTCTCATTTCTTTTTTTTTTGTACACGGCAGATTTCCCTACATGGGTAATATTTATTTGATAAAACGAGACAGCTAATCACAACGATGAGATAAAAGGATTTACTTTTAAAAGAAAACATTGTTCTGTTTAGCGATTTAAAAACATAATTTTAGCTAACTATTTTTATTTTAAGCACTAATCAGTCTTTTATTTTAACTTTTTACCTTTCGAAATTAAAATTAAAAAGAATTTTGTGAGCTTTAGAGTTATTTAAAATTTAAGATTTATATTAAATTGTTATATTAAATTGTGTTTAGCTCTCGAGTTATTAAAAACCTAAGATTT